>JARKIF010000341.1:0-26758 GCA_029378245.1 Roridomyces roridus | reverse complement strand
GAAGGTGCGTTCTTGCGCCATTTCGGCGGCATTCATTCTCAGCCTAGTCCAGTGGCGACTCCGGAACCACAGGCTTCCAGAGCTACACCGCAAGCGCAGGCTGTCCCGGAATTCGCTCCAATAGCTATCCATATTGCATATAGCCTTCGAAATCCGCGGATGGGTTCCAATTCGTCACTGCGACCGAGTCATATCCTTACGTGCGTGTTCATTCTGCGGCGCGGGTACCGAGTTGCTCATAGCTTGCAACAGCGTGTTCCGCATGCTTACACGACTCCTTCCTCTCCCGACGCCGCGCGTTGCTGGGTTCCTTGCATTGACAATCTCTGGGAAAAGTGCACTTGGGAGTTCGAGTTTGTTGTACCGCGGTATCTCGAGGAAATACCCCTCGATGAGGATCAGCCCATCGACGCAAGTCCGACTTTAGTCGTATGCAGTGGGGAATTGGTCGAGCAGGTGCGTTATTATGACTTCTCAAGCTGCTTTGACTCATCCGCCACAGGTTGCACACCCTCATAGCTCGCACAAGACCATCTTCTTGTTCTCGCAGGCCGTTCTCACCTCGGTGCAACACATTGCGTTCGCAGCCGGCCCTTTCCATATGTATTCCATACCTCTGGATCACATTGCCGACGACGGTACCTCCACCCAGCCTCCCATGTACGCCTTCTGCCTCCCGGGGCACGAATCCCTCCTCACGACGTCGACGGTTTCCCTCCGCTCCGCGATGAGCTTCTACGCCTCGGACTTTGGTTCCTATCCGTTTGGCTCTTACAAGCTCGTATTTGTCGACGAAATGCCCACCCAGCGATTCGACAGCTCCACGTTGACCATCTTCAGTAATGATTTTCTGCATGGAGAGGATGCTATCGAGCAGTCTCTCGAGACACGGCATGCCCTCTGTCACGCGCTGGCCTGCCAGTGGGTAGGGATCAACATACAGCCGAGAGCCTGGTCCGACACTTGGCTGGTCAACGGACTCGCGCTGTACATAACGGGTTTGTTCATGAAGAAACTCCTTGGGAATAACGAGTACCGATTCCGGTTGAAGAAGGACATGCAACGGGTGGCTGAACGAGATCGGGGTTTGATGCCTCCAATTTGCCAGCCGACGAAACTGGAGCCTCCAGACGAGTTGCCTTTCATCAACTTGAAGGCTCCTCATTGTGCTGCGCACATCCTGGATAGGAAGTTAGGCAAAAGTGGCACTTCCCTCGGGCTGTCACGTGTCCTGCCCAGATATTCCTCTCCGCGTTGACTGGCGAAAGCAACACCATTTCGACCCATATGTTCCTTCGGACTGTCGGAAGGTCAGCGGCAGTCGATCCCCGGACTTTTGCGGACCAGTGGATTTACGGGAGCGGATGTCCGTCCTTTGGTTTCTCGGCCAGTTTCAACTAGGAAGGAAGATGGCGGTGGAGATTACTATGCGGCAAGATTGTCCGGCGTATACCCGCCTCGAGAAGATTGAACACCCGATGGTCCTGTACAAACCTGTGGCTTGTTTCGAAGGCCAGATGACGGTGCGGATCCACGAGGCCGATGGTACTCCGTATGAACACGTGTTGGATATTCAATCCGGGTTCAAGCGTTACGAGGTGCCCTTCAACACAAAGTACAAGCGCGTGCGGAGGAACACCAAGCGGTATTTGGCTAGGCAGGCTGCTGCTCAAGCGGCCGCCGAAGGTGATACCGAGGCCTGCGGAAGCCATGGGTATGGTGGATATGGGTTTTGGGCTCGAGATCTGGGAGAAGGAGAGCGAACGGAATAACTGGAAGGTCGAGGACTGGACTGAGGAGGACGAGACCGCTATGAGCGGAGCCACGTACGAATGGATTCGGATGGATGCCGACTTTGAGTGGATTGCCACTCTCAAGTTTGAGCAGCCTGACTTATGTGGGTCTCACAACTGCAAAGGGATCGGGATGTCGTCGCGCAACTCGAGGTATATCATAGCCGTTCAGTTGTCTTCTTATTACTCACTTGTCGTCTCAGGCATTACACGCCCTGGCTCCACGCAGCCTACCGCGATCGTATACAAGCACCCTTGACCAAGACGGTGCTCGTGTCAATTATTTCTATCGCATTCGCTGTGAAGCTGGTTGGACGCTTTGTGAATGTATGGTCCCACATCTATTATTCGATATCCTTTGACGCCGCTTTCCATGCTCGATACCCAAGCTAAAATAATTGGGTTTATTTCCATCTCTTCAAATTATTCCTTCGACTACTGTTACGATCCCGAGAACCATAATCAAGACCCTCTCTCGCCCACACTTATGTTCCAAAACCGAACGATTTTTTCTGACCTTTCCGAGTATTTTGTTCGCAAGGTCAGCTCTTCAATCTGTTGTTACCTATTTGACGCCTGATTGTCGCCTGATTGCAGAGCTACTAAACGCCATTTCGGCATCCGCTCTTGAGAATGGAAAACCCCGTCCGTGCGTCCGGAAATTCTTAATCGACAGCTGCGATATAACGATAATACTTCTAACACTGTCAGCATTATCTCTTTTCTTCCTTCGCACCTCTTGACCTCGAGGTTCCAGTACGCGATGGATACTATATCTGTACCATAATATCTTACGCAGCCTACGCTACGGTGTCGACCTCTCCCCGGAACGAGGAGAACTTTTGCCATCCGAAGTTCGCTCCGAGTACAACGAGGAGATGCCGATCTCCTCAAGCCAGGCTTTAGCGGAAGTCGATCGTTACCGAACCATGGACCGGCTCATTCCTTCGACGCATAACAATGTCACTATCGCTGCTCTTGAGGTATCATCTTTTACTTTCTCTTCTTGACAGCAGGGCTCATATTCATCAAGTTTTTATACCGTCCTGATGGTTTCCAATCTCATCCCGAGCGCGCCGCTGACGTTCTTTCCCCTGACACGGTAAGTGGCGTTCACGAAACACGTGAGCAAACAACTAACCGACTATTCAGGCAAGGAAATTATACCCAAGTCCGAATTGCAGCGTTTGACGGACTCTTCCTGACCAAGTGGTACACCCCTTCGATCATGCACTACGTTCTTGCGGTCATGGCACACGACCCTTCGAGAATCATTCGGCGACATGTCGCGCGCAGTGCATCCACGAGCTTGGCCCTCCTTGTTCAGATGGGCGAGATGAAGTCGCTCAACTCGAAAGAAACTGAAGTGCTGATCGAAGAGGATGGTTCTGTCAACGAAAAGAACAAAGAGTCGAGGAAGAGCGAGTTGGAAAGCATGCTCAAGGCTTTACGGAAGGACAAGGAAGTCGGAAAGAATGAGATCTTCCGGGAACTCATGATGCCGCTTGCGCTGGACCCTTCCATGGACCATCAAGTTCGATGGTGTCTTTTGAAGATGGCAGATCTTCTGATCAAGCCCGTGGAGGAGACCCTGCCGACGGTGACGGTCAAGATACACATCCCAGTCACACCGACCATCGAAGCCCCGCCGCAACCCCTTCCAAAGGTGCGGCCATTGAGATTGGCTGGGCCGACTCCCAGTCCCGTCATTCCCAATCACGTGCCCAAACTCAACTGGTCGCGTCCACACCTCGCGCGTCTACACCCAACGGTGCTCCCCGCGGCAGCTCGCACACCACACATTGCCAGTGCGGAGCCTCAAACCAAAGCGGTCACTTTGCGGTGCCAGCGGTACCTCCAAAAGCCAAGCAGCAACCCAAGGCCAAACCGCCCAAGCCCAACGGCGTGGCAATCCATGCCACGGCCAAGCCTGCTCCTCCTAGAGCTGCTCCCAGGGCTCAGGCTGCCGGGATGTCTGTCAACGACCTCCGGGCTACGCGTTCGGCGTTGAAGAAGCTGCAGGCTAACAAGCACGCGAAGATTTTTCCTGCATCCTGTCGATCCTCTGCGAGATCACGCACCTAAGTAAGTCTTGAAGATCACTTGACGGTGTACGAGACTGACATGACTGCTCAAGCTATTTCGACGTCATCAAAGATCCGATTGATCTGGGCACCATGTCGCACAAGCTGGAGCAGGGCAAGTACGCCGACCGGTTCGCTTTCCAAGCCGATTTCGGCCTCATGATGTCCAACGCGAAAGCGTACAACCCCGTTGGGACATACGCCCACAATGAGACATTGGCTTTGGAAACGTTCTTTGAGAAACGTTGGTGTTCCCGTTCGTCATCTTTGGACTGGACTTGAACTTTGATACAGAATGGAGCATCATCAACAAGACTTTGGAAGCTGCGCATGCCAAGGAGGCCTCTCGCAGACCCCCTCCGCCTCCTGCTCCGCGCGTTCCCGACCCTACGCCTTCGACATCCCGCCAAACGATCAAGCTCAAAGCGCCGCAACCCAAAGAAGCAGGGCCTGAGCATGTTGCAAAGCCACCGCGGCGGAAACCCAAAGTCGAGCCTCTGGTCATCGAGCAGGAGCCGCCAGACGAGCCGCCTCCGTACGTGGACGACGGATCACATGACATTCTCCAAGAGGTCCTGGCGCTGGAAGAGGAGCAAAAGTCCAAGCACGAAAAAGTCCGTCAGCGTTCGGTGATTACCAATGGGAGTAAACGAAAGAAGATGGATATATCAGAGGAGGAAGAAGAAGATATCCTCGCGCTCGCGAAGCCGGTCAAGAGAGGACGAGCGTCGCCACCGCCACCCACCGCTTCCTCCTCTTCGTCTTCTACTACTATTCCCAAGATCGTGCTCAAGGCGAAGCCACCTGCGGAACCGCCATCGGAAATTCCTCGAATACCTTCGGTCAAAGGCAAGGAAAAGGAGGTTCGTGCGGCCAGCGCTGCTCCTACTCGTCCGAAGAAGGCGGCGGCGGCGCCAGTGTCGCAGGAGATGCCTATCAACGAGAAGAAGTGTAAACAGCTTTTGCAGATGTTGATGAAGCTTACTGAGAGTGCGATATTCCTCCGACCTGTCGACCCTCTGATAGATGGTGTCCGACGTGCGTAACTCTCCCTCTTCGTAAAAACATATTTTGAAACTGACACGGTGCTTCAGATACCTTGAAGAGATTGCGCATCCCATGGACTTTGGGACCATCAGTCAAAATCTCAGTGCGCAGGTTTACGAGACGATGGAGGATTTCAAGCGGGACGTCGACCTGGTATTCAATAATTGCAGGACGTTCAACCCTCCCGCTACGTTCCCGTGGGAATGCGCCGAGGCGGTCGAAAAGGTATTCAAGAAGGAGTGGCCCAAGGCGATGGAGCGCAAGCTTTCTGCGCATGAGAAGCGCGGGCTGCAGGGCATCCTGAAGACCATTGGGCAGGAGCAAATGTGCGTGTTTGTTTGTCGTTGTTGTCCTTGTGCTGATTTTTTTTTTCTTTTCACAGATCCTGGATATTCCTCGAACCAGTGAACCCTGTTGTCCTCGGAATCCCCACGTACTTTGACGTGATCAAGGAGCCGCGGGACTTGAAAACGATCGGCGAGAAGCTCAAGACCGACAAGTACGACACGGTCGAGGCGTTTCAGGCGGATATCAAGCTCATGTTGGACAATGCCCTGCTGTTCAATGGGGCAGAGTCGGAGGTTGGGGTCATTGCGACGACCTTTGGGGAACGGTTTCAGACGCTGTTTGGGAATTGGAAGGCGGCGCAAGGGGGCAAGGGGCAGCTGGGGGGAGTAAGAAGAGGAAGGATGGGGAGAAGGCGAGCGTGCAGCCGACAAAGAAGATGCGCGTTGGATGAGACTGGGTAATTGTACATTGTTGTAATAATCTGTAAAGTATTTGCTGTGACTAGAGCGCGTAGGCTGCGATGGAGAAAAGTTCAAGGAAGAATTGACCATCTGATGGCTCGATTACTCTCCTCTCACCGCGTCAGTCGCGTCGCGTCCAAAGTGCAGCATGTCGGTAGCCACACCCACGATTCTCCCCCGGCCTGCCCTATTCCCGAGACTGCTTCCCAAGCCACCCCATCCACCGGTGCCACTCGCCACGCAAGGCAAGACGCGAAATCTGCAGAGGGAGATGGACGATCTGAGCGACGAAGAGAACGAACTCGACGAGTTGAACCACGTTATCCGCGCGCGCGGGTTCGCCAATCTCGTTCCCATGGGTCGCAGTTTAACGCAGCAGGAAGAGAAGAATGATGCCGAGGACGACGAGGAGTCTGAATCTGACAGTGACTCGGCACCATCGAATGGACCTCCGTCTGTTGTAGAGGACCACGGGGATGACACTCAAGATCTGGATGCTAGCATGGAGGATTTGGACGAGCAGGACGACGACGAAGATTCTGACGGAGAGGAGATTGACCTTAACCGGTCGTCTGAGCAGTGATGCCGGTGTAGACGAGTGGGGTGTGTCGTGGCTCAATATTCTGGCTTGTCTTCGTTCGGGTCGTCTCGGACAACAACGAGATGTGGAGCACGTATTGCCATAACGGGCGGAAACCTCCTATTGCGAAATGACTCTTGCACCTTCCACTTCATCGGATTCATTTGGGTCCAACCACGACTCAACTTGCACCCCAACGACAGTAGGGTCCGAGGAAGAAAAGCCTGAAGTCGTTTCTGCGGAAAGACTTGCACAGTTGTGCCGCGAACGGGAAGAGCTCATGGTGCGTATCGTACTATCTTATCCCGCAACAACAACTGGAATACCCATGCAGAATGATTCACTCAGCCTAGAGCAATATAACGCAGCCTTGTCTGCCTGGCGGCGTAAACAAGGGGTAGATTTGAACGCAAGTCACCTCATTCTTCTTCTGAATCATGGCCTCATTCTTGCCAGACCCTCACTTGCACGCAATTCATGGCATATCGCCGCAAGTCAGATGATTTTGCACGATCTCTTCTGGATTCGGATCGTAGAGAATACGAAAAATGGCTAGACCTGCTTACCACGGCGGAACGAGGTGAGTTTCATGCAAGCAACACTATTCTTGGCGGCTGAAATCTACTCAAGAAGCTCTCAAAGCTGAAATTCGACGCCAGGGGGACGCCCGTCTCGCAGAGCTGGATTCAGAAGGAGAAGATCATTTCGATTGTCCGCATTGAAAGCTGATGCAATATGTATGTACTCCTACATTTGCTCATTATACTATACCTGAGTGTCTGTCTTGAGAGCGCGGAAAAACGCCTATTGGAACACGAAAGTCTGGTACTCCTTCCCAATCGCCCACTCTAGCATTTTCAAGCTTAGGTTCGCTCTACCAATTCCACGGTGACCGATGTTGCGACTCCACTGGGGTTCTTGCCTTGGCGTTGCTCACTGCTTGCATGCATGCAGCTCCCTCGTCGATCCAACTCCTCAATCCGTGATCGTCATGTGATAAATTCACCATGACTCTTCTTTCGCCATGTACCTCCGAGTCTGATTCTTCAAGCGATTGTACGACCCCCACATCTCAGAAGGGACAACATGCAGTCACCGCGGATCGTGTTGCTGAATTGCGTCGGACTAGGGACGACCTACTGGTGTGTGTCTCATACCCAGGCTCCTTTACCGCAACTGAAACTCATGCAGAGCAAAATGCTTTCGAAAGAACATTGTCAAGCTGTTGCGGACAAATGCTATCAGGAAAACAACTTTGACCCCGAAGCAGTAGGAGAACGCATTCTAACTGGCGGGCTATCGTTAACGTTTATCCAGGATCATACCGATGAAGAGATTGCTGTCGAAGACGCAAACGGTGAACCTGATCGAGCATATGAGGAGTGGTGCGAAAGGCTGAGCCCAGAGGAGTATGGCGAGTTGAGCACCATATATCTTGTTGGCAAGTTCACTGCTCACAATGCCCCGAGATGTCATCGTCAGCATTGACTGACGAGGAATATGTAATACGCGGTGGTGTATCGGGGCGGAGCGACATGTTGCTGCGACCGTTTTTTCTTCCGTGTATTAGCTCCCAATGTACCCGTCCTTCCAAAGTCGTTCTAACTGAAGGAATGTAAAGAGTGACATTAGAGAGACACCGAGGGTATATGTACAAGTACCGCTATTCGATGTCGTCCACCACAGGCAGAAGAAATGGCCACCAATGTAATTGACCGCCCCTCGGCGTCCCAGTCCTTCCTCTTCGGCGCGAGAACAGAATCATTGGAATCGGTGCACAATTGGAACACGGTCACATTGTGCATACACGTGTCCGCGTAGGTAAGTACCACCAATTTATAGGACTAGCGTGGAACGTGCGGTCCAGACGCGGTAGCAGACGGCCCTCCGCGAATCCCATGCCGCGTCGGCGACCAGCCAGTAAAAGCACAACGCCGCGGCCCCGCGCACAGGGGGTAACTGCATATGGCAGGCGCGTAGTCATTTTCCCTGCGTCGAGAGGCCCTACGGCGGTCTCGGGCGGGAATCAAAAGCGGCCGTCGTCAGGGTCGGTCAGACTTGGCCTGAGCGGGGGTAAATTTGCGGCTCTTTTTGCTGTTTTTACTAGTGTTCTTGTTTTTCGTTCTGGTTTTACGCTTCAGCTTCCGTGGCCGAGGTGCCTCCATGCCAGCGATCAACGCTTGCCAATGGCCGTTTGTCCACGTCCACCGGCTGACGGCACGCGCAGGCACGGGGACGAGGCGAAGCATGGGCGGGTAGTTTTGGTTGAAGGGGGCGTGGCCGCGGGTTGGGGTGGGCACAGTGAGGCGGGTATGGAAGGCGCTGTCTTGGTAGGGTAGAAGCGAAGAGGTCGAGGGTGGATGAAGTGGTGGGGTTATGATTATTGAAGGGATGGGAGCACTTTTTTCAGGCTGAGAAGGATGAATGTCATGTTAGGCGCGTAAGTAGCGAACCGACTTACGAGAGGGTCTTTGGGCGTCGGTGGGTTATCGAGCTATAGTACAGGATGAGAAACGGACCAAAGAAACGAGAGGACCCCACTGACCTGCTCAGCATCCATTTCCAGCGCGGCCAAAACTTGGGCAACGTGCTCCACGTCCTGCTCGAGAATAGAGTAGAGACCTTTGCCGCATTCGCATAGGTTCAGCACAGAGTCCCAGGAGAGAAGCTCTGGAACGGGGAGGACGACACGCAAGGCGGTCATATCGAGTCCCTGGAAGGCGGTGAGAATTGCCCGAAATTCATCGGGACGAACGGGGCGCACTTGGCTGTCGTGCTGCGGCGCGAGTAGGGAGCGGGAGAGGCTTGCGAGCATGGTACGGCAACGAGAGGCATTTGACTTTGGGTGACTATATATAAAAAATCTGGGGTCGGGTGCGACGAAAGCCGGTGCCGACCAGACAAACACAAACTTGGTCATCGTGATCCGGTCTTGGCCCGCACTCGAATTCCGCAAGAATTCATTTTCGAGGTCTACCGTTATGGCCATAAATCGTCCATACGCCTGCCAGTGAAACCACCGAAACGTATGACACAACCATATGTGCTCGCATCTGGTGCACAATGACTCGGGGTCCCTCGCCCTCCCAAGAACCCAGCTTGCGTCACGCGAGACGTGCTACCCTCTCATCGTCGTATCGCACTTCGATTGCCAGGCGGCCACTAGCATGTAACCTGGGCATCCCGGCCTGTATCTTGGAGACCCATTGAGCAAGATGCGATCTTTTATCGTCTCGCCCGAAGGTGATGACCCACACCATGCTGGGACCGTTGGGATGACTCTCGAGCGCGGCGTCGACAAGGGACTGCAGATGGAGGTTGACGTCCGCTCGTCTCCAATACGTAACTATGAAGATGAATTGTTGTAAATGAGGGCTCGCGGTGGGGGCCAAGAGGGTAGATATGTACTCCCATGGCCATTCCAAATGAGGTCGCCCGACATCCAATGTCAGGCGAACAAGTGCGGGGAAAGAAGGAAGGGGATCAGGCATGTCGACTGGGTCGGTGAGATGAAGGTGCTGCAGATTATTGCGGACACTTGATATCAACCTGAGACCATAGAATTCGAGATTTCGACACATTCGAGTGATGGCCAAGGCTTGTAGATTGGCGATGTAAGGGAGACCTTCTGGGCGCAGAAGCAGCTCGCAGACGGTTTCGCACAGCATCGCGAGAGACATCTCCCGGGGCATCTTTTCGAATGAAGGGGGAGGGGGTATATCACCGGCAGTGGGTTCGACAGCCATTGCGATAAACGAAAGCTTTGGGGCAAGCACGAGGAATTGCAAAAAGTAAACCCCCGGAATGCCAGAGATTAGAAAGAAGCGAAGCTCGTGGAGTTTTTGGCCGGAAAGAAATCGAATGAGGGCCGGGAATAATTCAGCCAGCTCGCCCCATTGTCCCTGCTTCAAAATGCACCGGCGTACATTCGTTAACCTGGGGCTTTCCAGAATTCTCTCCAACGACTCCGTGTCAACCGGTCTCCCATCCGAAGTTGCAAAGGATATATGGAGAATGGCGATATACGATGCAATGTGCGGAGAGTCCTGGAGGAGAGTGCGTATGGCCCCGTAATTGTCTTGCAGTCTGACACAGCGGTAAAGGATACGCTGACTGGGATAACGGAAGCTCGACGCGACCAGAGAGCAGGATTTCAGCGAAGCGAAATCGTTGACCTCGTCGAGGATGCTGTCGATGAGCTCCTGCGGAAGGGACATGGCGGTAGCGGTCAAAATTGTTTGATCGAGCCTCTTGATCTCAACCTCCATCTTGCTCCGAGAGTCCTTGTCTAGTAGCCGGCTCAAGACTATATTGGAATTGAAGAACAACGCTTCGTAATCCTTGTGAAATTTCGACTTGGACTGTTGGCGCCCAATCTCTCAAGCAACAAGTCAAGCGCAACCCACTTGGGCTGTAGTCTGTAGTCGTTGGTACATAGACAATCGGAGAGTCTTTAGAGTCGACCATTCCCTCAGGCCTCAATGTTGGAAGGGATACAATTGAAGAATAATTATTCGCAGCACTCAAAGTCATAGTCCCTGATAGTGGTCGCCGCCGCCATCTGCCTTGTAGTAGCTAACAACATGGCATCTGGGGCAACTCTTAGCTGTGAAATCGCTGAAGAGCGGGACATTCACCATGTTCTTCCGGCGACAAACTTGCGGACCACTTCTTATATGGACTACCCTTGGCGAGCCTTTCCGCTGTGACGAGAGCGGAAACTTTATCGTCCAATGCGCGAAACTGCTCCAGGAGAGCTCCTGATAATGCCAAGTCAACGTTCAACGTTAGAAGCCAGGTTAGAATATGCCCCTTACCGCGTCAAGTCGATATTGTGCTCAATGCGATACTCTTTTATACACCGCTTGGTTATGACCTCGGATTCATCCCAGCTCAGCATTTGTGCCTGCGTGGGTCTTAACTTGTTGCCATGGATGAACCTGAGTAGGATACACACCAACATTTCGTCCCTCGTAAGCAGCAACTCCGCAAGCCGAGTCTCGCCAACGGTTTGCTGTTCCTCCGAGTCGCTAAACCTCGTGGCATTCTGGTCTGTGGCAAGTACTGCCATGTTGTTTTGTGGATGGAGGACTTGGATTCAGAAGAGAGGGTCACGAAAGCTGTATCGCCCCTATCTGGGCCAAACTGACTCAAGTTCTCTGCCTACTCGATTTGCTTGCAAACTCTGGGCCGCGCAGAAAAATTGAAATTCAACGCGAAAGTAATCGAACCACGATGACCGCCTCGTTACTCTTCACAAGATATCATCTTCAGAGTCTGAGTCATATTCGCAGCAAGGGATATCTATCGTGTTGAGAGAATGTGCAGCCCACATCTGGCTTTGTGTGAACGCAATCATCGCATCTCGGTAAACCCTATAAGCAGTGGACTAAATGAGATCCAGAGTGTAAAACTCACCGTATTCTCCTTCTCGTAAACTCGCTCGCCAGTTGTCCCATGCTCTTTGCCCGGGGGACGTTGCATCTCGAATAGCAGCAGAAATTGCATCGTCCAATGCAAAAAGTTCTTCCCGGGTCAAGTTCTGACAAGAAATCAAGAAAAATGGCAATTGAGAAACTGCCCCCTACCTCGGAGTCGGGGTCCTTGAAGTTATGCTCCTTCTGCACTCTGTCGACTATTTCTTGGGTTAGCTCGGAGTTGAGCACTATGTCTTTCTGCGTACGCTTCAAGTTGCTGGGACGGAGAAGTCTGAGCAGGATACGCACCATGAGTTTGTCCCTCATAGAACACAGCTCCGCAAGCCGCTCCTCGCTGACGGTCGGCTGTTCCTCCGAGTTCTTGAATCCCGTCACGTCCTCTTGTGTCGCGGACGTTGTCATTGTCTGGCTGGATGACTCCGATTCAGAAGAGAGGGTCATGACGAAGTTGTAATGATCTGCCCCTATCGAGACCGATGTCCTCGAACCATTTAGGGACGATATCCATTATCCTGTATTTCGTACATACTGAAAGAGTGCGCGGAATTTTGAGCAAGATTTTACTATGCCGGGGCTGAGGTGAATTCTCGATGGGGCGCCGCAATGAATGAAGACGTGACCGTGTTGTGTACCACTATTTACGCGTTGTTTTCGTTAGCTGGAGGTCGCGGGTGGCTGACCATCAATTTACATCTCTGCTTCCACCACAACATGCATCTCAACGTAAACCCTTACTTCTTCTCCCAACTCCTCGACCGTGTCCGTTATACCGTTCGGGAGTTCGTCGCCAACGTCTCCAGTTCTTGGCCCCAAGACGTCAAGTCCGCCATCAGGGAGATTGTCGTCGACATCCACACCAGCAACAGCGATAGGCTCACGCCCAGTGTACACAACAACCTTGTCAAGAGAGGTTGCGATGCACTGACCGTATGGGCCCCGTCTATCTCTTTCGAGCCTCCGCCACTCCCACCGCCACCGCCAATCGACCCGCTCTTCAGCGCGAGCGACATGTTCCGTACGGCCACATTCATCCCGTTCATCGATGAAGTCGACGTTCCCTTCGACTGGCCGCGCTCGTTCCTCGCCGCATATGGTCTCCTCGGCTTCGGCATCCTCTTCCTCATCGCAGTATCCGTTTGGACCTTCCAAGGATTCAGCTTCGACACCCTCATCGACAAACGATACAGCGAACAGTCTGGCCCGTTGCAGACTGGATTCGACACGGTCTTGTCGGTTGTCAAGCTCAGCAGTCACCATTTGGTTTCGACATTACAATATACCGTTCGCAACGGACGACAACTCCCTCGCCGCGTCCTCCTCTCCAGCATTCGCGCCACCCGTCTTTTCTTCGAGTCTTCCATCCAAATAGGTCGCTACATCGGCGTCAAATTTATCACGGTCATCCTTCCTTCGGTTATCGACATCAGTCTACGGCTCTTCGTTTGGCTTTTCCACCGAGTTCATAAAGCATTCAACGGGACAGCCCCACCTACCCCAGTCCTCCAGCCTGAGAAGACTGCAGATAATCCACAACCAGCGCCACCACCCAGACCACCACCACCACCTACACCTCCTCCCGCACAATGGTATGCGCTGCTACTCGACGGTGATACGAAAGTGGGACCGCACCAAAAGAACATCATCGAGGGCGAACGTATCGGCAAAGGCGGGTTCGCAGAAGTATTTCGGGGTCTCAATAAAGCGACCGGTGAAGCACTCGCAATCAAGCGGGTCAAGAAGAAGGCTCTCGGGGAGAACGGGCAGCATCTCATACTCGGAGAGATCCGCGCAATGAACAGGATCCGCGACACTGAACAGGAACAGCCGTTCCCGAAGCTATTTGGCAGCTATATGGATGAGAGCGATTATATCCTCGTCATGGTAGGGCATTCATTCACCTGCGAACCGATCTCTGATTCTCTTCAGAACCTTTTCCCTGGTACGATGGAGGCCAAGTTGCGAGCCATGGACGGGTACTTTGATCGCCCACTGGCCTACTTTTACGGGGCGCAGCTGGTGGGTTCATCCTTCATACATCTTTCCTCACTCTAACTCTTCCCGCAGCTTCTCGCTATACACTCTCTACACAAGCTCGGCATCATACACTGTGATATCAAGCCGGACAATATATTCATCGACAGTCGGGGTGACGTCGTTCTTGCCGACTTTGGCATCGCAAAGGTTTTCGATCCCAAGGCGGAGGGCGGGGAGTTTTGGAACGGGTACAAGGAGCTCGGGGGCGATTTCTTCCCACTTCTATTGCCGATGCCAGACGACAATCCTCATCTCCTCGACGAGGTCAGGGGCACCGACTTTTATGCCGCTCCCGAGACCAGCACGCAATCCTATTCGTACGGGGTCGACTACTGGTCGTGGGCTGCGACCTTCTTTCAGTTCCTCACCGGAGTTCTCCCTTTGGTCATTGACGGGCGGACGGAAGAGTATGTGGAGCCGATGGAGGTTTCCTTGGGGTACAATCGATTCCGCAAAACCACGTTGACGAATGTGGAGAACGATTTCTTCTCCAAGGTGCGTTATCGTCTCATTGCCTCTTCTCTCATCTCACCTTCTGTTCAGGCCTTCGATATGAACCCTTTCGAGCGTTGGGCGACAGTGCACGAGATCAAGGCTGAGCCGATATGGCAAGGATTGTGAGTTTATTCTATGCTTTCTTGCTTCCAATCCTGATGTGTGTTGCAGCGACTGGTACGCGCTATCTCAAGGCACACTCTTCAACCCTCTCCACCAACCTGTCGTGAAGACTGCTATTTCTGGGGGCCGAGTCGGGCGAACACAACGAAATATAAATTAGCCTCTCGGACTGGACTCTCCTTTTTATCTCTGCAGATTCCTCTCGTCTTCCACTTCTCTTTTATCTCTCTCCCTCTCCCTCTCCCTCTTACGATACCGAATAGACCCTCTGTATACCCTCGGTGTCTTTTTCTTTCTTTCAATGAATGGACTCAGTCTGCATGAGCGTACGCGTCCGATCAAACGATGACTTGTTTTCTCTCTTCCACCACGACTCGTTCCCGCCCCGCCTTCTGCGGCAACGTCCAGGCCACGGATGATACGGGCAGAGCAACATTCCAACACTGCTTTCAGCTCTCAAGCACTCCATTCCACCCGTCGAGCGTGCTGTTCTGCTTGACTGCGGAGTCTTTCTGAGCTCTCGGATTGGACGCAAGAACAGCTGTAGGTCAGGCTAGACTGTGCAACGGCGCTCATTCCGCAGTTCTTTCCGGAGCGTACGGGGCAGCGACGGCTGTGGGTGCTGCGCAACTTGAAGCCGTTCTGGAAGCTGTAGTCCACTATCCGTATAAAGCCTCGCTCTCAGTCTCTTCAACTCAACACCAATGACTGAAGATCTCATCCTCTATCCGATTGCAGGAGTCGACCTCTCCAACGAACAACCTTGCATGGAGCAGCAGGGATCTGAAGTGTCGAGCCACTCCGTCCTCCCGAAAGAAGCAAGCCACGACTCGCAGGACCCTGACTCGCAGCTCGACGAAGAGATGAATTGTGAGTCTACCGTTTCGACGGTAGCCGAGTCGCAGAAATTTGACGAGGCTATCTCCCAGGTTTTTTATGAACGGGATATCGACCTCTCTTTGGGTTTTCCTCTACTTGACGGCGCTTACCAATACGCGCACCTATCTGAACATCCGGCGCTGACACCGTTCATATCCAAGTTCGCCTTCCAGGCAGAGAATTCCCGCCGTTCGCCCATAAATTCGGCTCGTGTGGATATCATTTTGCGTTCTCGTTCTTCATGTCGCACTCCCTCGCCGCCTCCTCTTCTCCACCATTCGCGCCACCCGTCTTTCCCTCAACTCTTCCATCCAAATCGGCCGCTACATCGGCGTCAAATTTATCACGGTCCTCCTCCCTTCCGCTATCGACATCGAAAAGTTTACGGCTCCTCGTTTGGTCATTCCACCTAGCCCGCAAATCGATTTCGAGGACAAAACCTCCCACCCCCGTCTTACAGCCCGAGAAGACTGCAGATAATCCTCCACCAACACCACAACTGGCCCCACCACCACCACCGCCACCCATACCGCCACCGCCTACACTACTTGCTACCAAATGGGATATAGTCCTTCTCGACGGAGATGAGACTGTCGGTCCGGACCCAGATAGCATCGTCGAGGGTCCCTGCATCGGAAAAGGCGGGTTCGCCGAAGTGTTTCGGGGTCTCAACAAAGCCACCGGCCAAGCAGTCGCAGTGAAAAGGGTCAAGAAGAAAGCCCTCGGCGAGGATGGACAGTATCTCATCCTCGGCGAGATTCGCATCATGAATAGGATTCGCGACACGAAAAGGCAGCTACCGTTCCCTATCATCCTCGGCAGTTACATGGACGACAGTGACTACCTTCTCGTGATGGTAATGCTTTCATTCACCTGTGGATTGTTTCTCACTCTCTTCGTTCAGAACCACCTTCCTGGTACGATGTTGGCCAAGTTGGAAGCTACTGGCGGGTATTTCGACCAACCGCTGGCCTTCTTTTACGCAGGCCAATTGGTGCGTTCATCCTCCTCACAACTCTCTTCACCCTAACCCTCCTAACAGCTCCTCGCCATCCACACTTTGCATTCACTCGGGGTCGTGCATTGCGACGTGAAGCCGGACAACATCTTCCTGGACTCTTTTGGCAACGTCGTGCTGGGCGACTTCGGAGTAGCGAAACTCTTCAACAAGACAGCCAAGGGCGACAGAATTTGGAGTGACTTCAAGCGTCTCGGGGGCGACTCGTTTCCGCTGCTTTGGCCGACTCCGGGCAACCCTCATTGCCTGGACTCTGACGTTAGGGGCACAAGGCATTATGCTGCTCCAGAGACAAAGACGGACCGCTACTCTTACGGCGTCGACTACTGGTCTTGGGCCGCTACCTTTTTCGAGTTCTTGACGGGCGTCCTGCCGTGGGCCATCGACGACGAGACGTCAACCTACATTGAGCCGTTGCACCTCGACTTGGCGCACAATGCGTTTCGGAAAGCTTTCTTGGAGCGGATTGATTTCGAATTTTCCACCAAGGCGAGTTATCTTCCAGTAGTGCTTCCGGACCCCAATACTCACTCGTCTATGCAGGCGTTCCTTTTAGACCCCTTTGATCGCTGGTCGACGGTGCACGAAATCAAGAAGGAGCGGATTTGGGGTAACTTGTGAGTTTTGCCTGTCGACTTTACGAGTCCGATTCTGATAACTGTCGTAGCGATTGGTTGGCGCTTTCCAGGGGCACCTTGCCTATTCCTTCAAACCGTGCCATTGTTGCTGGACGTCGCATTGGGCGTCTGAATCAATAAGTCTATAGTCCTCATATCACAGATCCTTCTCCCCTTCTCCGTTTGTCTACTTCGGGACTGGAGTCTTTTTTACTTTATCTCTTACGATACCGAACATACCGTTATATACCCTCGGTGTCCTTCATCTCTCTCTCTCAATGTATCTTATTTTCTCCTTGCATGTCGAGTGAAGCGTCTGATCAAATTTGACGAGGTTACCTCTCAGAACCGGATATCTACCGACCTCTTATTTACCTCGACTTGACGGCGCGGGCTCTGCAACACAATTCATATCCAAGTTGTTGACCGCTCGCTCGAGGCGAAGGGCAGTCGGCTGGCGGACACCAACTCATACGTCTGCGAATTGTTTTCGGGCAACGGCACATGTTATAGCCAGTACAACTAACTAATACATATACCAGCAGCCCACGGGCGTAAAAAAGTCGTCATGATCTCAAACCGGTCTCCTCCACACACCAACCTCCCGCTCCTCCGGAAGCCCTCTCCCGCACGAGGGGGAGGACAACAAACGCGTATACGTATCAAAGACTATGGGGACCCAAAGGAAAGGGAAGGTAAAAAAGAGTACGGACGCGTACTGGTTGGGGATGGATGGATGGAATGAAATGGGCCAGGTCGTAATAGATATAGAGAAGCGGAGGAAGGAGTGTGGTTAGGCTCGTAGCAATAATATGAAGCTGGAGAAAAGGGCGCAAGGGGTGGTGTGGGGTCCATATACAAATGAGGATATTAAAGCGGCCAGCAGATATTGCCAGCTTGAAAAGAAAAGGCGTCCTTGGAAATATATACAGCACCTGGCGTTGGGGCCGGGCGTAATGTCGGAAGATGATGTTGTTATCGTTGGGTGGAATTGCGCGACATCGCGCATCTAATGGGAGAAACCCGCACCGAGGGTTGACGGGCCCGCCTCTTGAACAAAGAAGCGGCCGAATCAATCGTGACTGTGCCAGCGGGTTCTTGAGCCCGATATTCCACTTTCCCCCGACGCGCCCACCCTACTCTCCGCTGAGCAAAAACCTCTGCACCTGCCCTCCTCCCCCAGTTGCTCAGCCACACTCGGGACGCAATACCCGAACACCCTCTGGAGACGCACAATCAAGCAGTCATCTACCAGAGCTCAGCCTCGCGGGGACGAGGGCGCTGCTGCCCAACGGCTCCCGGGGTACCCTGCTGCGCCTGACGGGTGTGGGAACGGAGCCTAAATTAAAGGTCAGTACGAGGAACGGCCACACGGAGGATGGCTTACATTCTGTCACTGGCACGGGGGTCCTCCTCCTCCTGGACAACCTTGCGACGAGCAGGCTTGGACGTTCCGGTAGAGCCATCTTCAGGGGCATTGCGCTGAACGCTCCAGTCAAATACGTAATCGTACTGGTAGCCTTCCCGGACAAAGAGGTCGCGGAAGAGCTTGCGAAGGTAGGAATAGTCGGGCTTGTCGTCGAACCGGAGGGCACGAGTATAGTTGAGGAAGATGCCAAACTCGTTGGGGAATCCACGGCAAAGGAGATCCGTGGGAGTCGTCATCTTCTTCTCCATGATACGGTCATACTTCTGCTTCTTGGTCGCAGCCTTGAGACCTTGCCACGGCAGTGCGCCACGCAAAAAGTACATGAGAACATAGGCGAGGGACTCGAGATCGTCACGGCGGGCCTGCTCGACACCAAGGTGAGTGTTGATCGACGTGTAGCGGGCTGTGCCGGTCAAATTCTTGTTCTCTCTGTACGGAATATGCAAATGGGTCTTTGGGTCGCGGAATTTCTTTGCAAGACCGAAGTCAATGACGTTGACCTGGTTGCCGCGCTTGCCAATCCCCATGACGAAATTGTCGGGCTTGATGTCGCGGTGGATGAAGTTGCGAGAGTGAATGTACTCGATTCTCGAAATCTGTGAGTGTGGCATGAGTATCGAGAAAGATTTGCAGTAATGCGGACCCACGAGTTGGTCCGCAAGGAGCAGGACAGTCTTGAGGCTGAATTTGCGGTTGCAGAAGTTGAAGAGGTCCTCAAGGGAGGGGCCGAGGAGGTCCATGACCATGGCATGGTAGTCACACTCGGTGCCAAACCATCGGACAAAGGGCACGCCCACGCCGCCGGCCAGAGTCTTGTAGACTTTGGACTCGTACTCGAGCTGCGGATGCTTGGCCTTGACTGACTCGAGCTTGATGGCGACTTCCTCGCCAGAGATGATGTTTATACCGAGGTAAATGTCACCTAGTGAGAGAATGAGCTGGGCAGAACATGCGGCGAGGATGCAACGAGGCGCACCGAACGACCCCGACCCGATCTTTTTACCCAACCGGTACTTGCCACCAACCCTGAGGTCCAGGCGATGAGAACTGTCCGTCATATGTGTCGAGGAAGGTGAAAACGGTGGGGAATACTGAGGATAGGTAGGATGTGGGAGGACAAGGTTGATTACAGAAGAGAAAGGTGGAAGCGCCGAAGCGGGCAAGGATCAATGATGCCTTGGCGACTACAGAGGCAAACACTCTCGGAGTCCTTTTATGGACAACTCTGGCTCTACTGCCTCTACTGCCGGCACTGAACGCCCTCAGGCAACGACGGAACTTGGTAAACATTTCTATTGGCGTAAAATACGACTGCGAAGAAAACAGGATAGTAGGCAATGAGGAGCAAGCGTTCTGCAAAGATTCAGTATGGCCGAGAAAGTCTGGACCCACAAAAAGTCTAATTCGCGGGAAGGGCTGTGGGTGCCTGCGTTCCTAGGCAGTATAACGAAGAACGACTTGGTGTGGCGTTTCAGCTCTGATCGTGTTTCTGTTGTTGCTTTCCCGCTCGACGCATTTGTCACCCATTGGAATTGCTGCCGACCTATTCTTGTTGTCAAAGGAAAAGAATCTGGAGGTTTCAAGTCATATTTCGAGCCTGCCAGACTGCCTCCGCGCTGCACCTCCGACGGCCGTCTCCACGACACCCCTAGCGAAGATTAGATTATCAGTCGACGCAGTGGGAGGCGTTGACTTATCTGGTCAACGATTGAGAGAGGTTCCCAAAGTCATGCGTCTGCCCTGCGTCCGCCGTAAATCGCCTCGCAAGCCGCCAGGTGATCGTCCTCGTCGGGTATATGCAACAGGTGAGGAACCTTTCTGCGGTTTTTTTCTTCGCCGCGCGGTCTTGCATCCGTCATGAACAAAGTGCAGAATTGGCGACCCGTACGAGAAGACAGCTGACGGGCAACATCCCAGAGTGATGGTGATTCTTGCAGTCGGATTGCCGTTCGTCTTGACGCTATTCTGAGTAGTTTCGGAGGGAGAAGAAACGAGCAAGAAGAAAAGCCATGATGTACTTGATCTACAGGAACTGCTGTAACTTTGCAGTGAAATGGCTAGACCTGCGATTTACCCGGCAGCCCACCCAGATGTTGGTGTGCGATATCGGCTACAGCGCTGTAAACGCTCCCCAACTTTGCGGCGTCTGCGAGGCCGGGGATGATCATAGCTCTCAGGTACTCGTTGGCGATAAAGAAGGCTGGGTGAGGTTACATTAGATGCGAAAGAAAGAGATGATGATGAACAAACCAGTCCTTTGATTGCCTTCCAAGAAAGGACGCTCTGCGCCCATGAATATTAGGAAAAGACTGTGATGATCGCATGCGAGAGGGTCGCCACTAAAGTATGAGGGCGGCTTATCAGGTTCATACATTGCGACGTGAAGCGGCCGCGCCAGGGCAGAGGTTCTGGCCTCTGGTCTGACGAGATGAGTAAAGATACGTTGAGAGAAACAATCGGGGCATGTGCTGACATGAGGGAGAGGCCAAGATTATTTAATGCACAGCGGAACGAGCTCTAGTCTAAGTCTGACTGCCAGTGCGTATCCGGATGGAAGTAGTGAAGAGAACAGTTGCACCGTGGGAGTCATCAAACGCGGCTTTTGCTCCTGATCAAGATGGCTTGCTTGAGTGGCCGTACCACGCGCGGGACCTAGGCCTATTCTTATTCTTATTCTTGTCCAAGTCCAAGCAAAAAATGCGCCTTGTCGCCCTCGAGTGCCCTGAGCTCTTCTGCATCTCAAACCTAGGATTTCCCTCGTCTTCTGTTTCGGCAAGCACTCTCTAAATGCAGCTCTCCAGAATCCAGTTCAGCAATCCCCACGGCGTCGGCATGCCCGTTTGAATTTGGTTCTTGGAAACCAGGTCTGGCGCACCACAACAACTCAAATTCTCCGAGAAAGAGTCCACGGAGGCAAAGACGCTGATGTAGGTGTTCAAAAGGTGCGTTCCTTGCATTGTGCGACGTGCTCATAGTAACGATTGAATCAAGGCTAGTAGTCATTGAATCCAATTTATTCACAAAAGCATGGACTATTATACGTCGAAGAGAAAGAAGAACAAACCCTGCGATATTAACGTGCTATTGGTCGACCCGAAGGTCTTAAGCCTGGGGGCCCACGACAAGGGTGCACGAGGGTTGCGAACCCACCCCAGGAAAATCCTCGACAGCCCCCCGGTCTGCGTCAACTACATGGTCGTCAGTCAATGCGAACTAGAAGAAGATGGTGAAAGACATACCGGAAGGCCAGCCACGACCTGCTAGGTTCGAGGGAGGGGCATGGGTAGGGTGTCCGGGCTTGTCACCGCGCTCGAATCGCGCCACCACCTTCACCTCGGGCAGTTTGTGCGACGAAGGCCTCCCGGTAGCCGACGCTATACGCCATTGTTTAGGGGGGAAAGCAACGCAACACGAAAGCAAAACGAAAGCAAGGTCTTGAGGTCTATGGACAACGCTGTTGACGACGGCCAGCCTGCAAAATATCAGCTCGACGGTGCAGGAGCAGACGGACGCACCTCGCCACTGTCCTCGTCGGCGTTGAAGATGCTTGAGGGAGGACGGTGGTGGGAGAGACGAGGCATGAGAGCCTGGGGAATTAGAGGTCGGGCATCGTTTCTTATATACATATTTCTTCATTCTACGCTATCTTGAGATGGCGGATGTAATTTTCTATCCGCACCGATCGAAAACGTTAACTTTTGAATAAAACCGCTCTAGAGGACGTTTGGCTCATAGCGAGGACGCGAAAAAAACGCAGAAAGACGCAGAACTATGTATTGAGTGATACATCAACGCGACTTGGTCCCAGCTTGGCAGGAAGATGCGCTATGCGACTTTGATGCTCTCCATACTTGTTCGAATCGCAATGTCTCAAGATAGCGCCAACGTATAAAACCCAGCCCAGCCAAACGACTCCCTCTCATCTTTACCCAGAACCATGACCACCACCAACGTCCTCCTCGTCTTTATCGCCTTCCTGGCTGGGCAGCTGTTCAACGCTGTCTGCTCCGGTCTCGCCCACCCTCAGCTCGCCAACACGGTTTCCGTTAACGGCTGGTCTCTGACCTCGGTCATCATCGTTCTCCTCGTTGCCCTCGTCATCCATGACTTGGTCATTCTCGTTCTCGTCTGGTGGTTATTCAGCACCCGTCGCAACCACAAGTCTCCAATTCCATCGACTACTCTCCTCCTCCCCGATCTTAGCCTCCTCCTCCTCCCGCCAAAGCCGCGTCTCCTTCTCCTGCCCCCGCTTGGTCCAAGCCCGCTTCTGAACATTCGCCTCCCAATTCCACGGTGGATGATATCCTTGCGGATTTACTTTGGTATGTTAACTTTCCATTGCGTTGCTCAGCACTGATGCTTTGCGTGCAGCTCCTCGCCCTCAGCGTGCTCTCATGGCGCATCAAGGCAATCAGTTCATTGTTGGAATCGTATGGCAAGCTCTGGCTGCTATCAAGGCGCGCAAGCACGAGAAGATGAAAATTGAACGCAGTGTCGCTTTATGGTTCCCCCTCCCTCGGCCCCTTGAGTTCAGAGGCATTTATCATGGACGAGGTATGCTTGGTGCTTTTAGCTTCTGTTCATACTAACGCTCGTTCTCGCAGTTTTTCCTCTGCCGTATCCTCTTTTTGCGCAGAAAGACATCTCTAGAATTCTTGATCTCGTCGGTACTGCTCTCGTGGGTCTCCGGACTTCAAAGATCCTCAAGACCGTCGCTTGGACCCTACAAGACGAGTCTGTCACGCTCGTCGACCAGCAACCATCAACCATCGTGGACGACGACAAGGTATCTACCCTCGAGTTTCCACCGACGTTCCACTCGTCTCGCTTGGAGTTCGTCAGTGGTCTGGCAGCAGCTGCAAGGTCCCGAAAGGCGGCCAACTCAGTCGTCCATGCAGTGCCATCTACGCCACCCCCCAAACCGACGCCGCCTGCGTATGTTCAAGAGGAGAAGACCTACAGCCGTGCCCCACCGACTCGCCCGCGCCCGTCGCTTGTCTCCCTATTGGAGCAGATCCCCTTCGAGATGCTGCGTGAGAGGTTTGGTCGGCCAACGCAGCGCGAGCAACCCGAGGAGCCGTATGCGTTTATCGAGGAAGTCGAGGAGGAGCTCGATCACCAGGAGTCGCTGTCGGACGAGAGTGATGATGAAGGGCTGCCCTCGTACGAAGGGTTCTTTGATGATATTGAGAAGGGAGCTCTGTTCGATACGCCTAGCGGCCCGAGCCTGCCCAAGTTTGGTATGTCTTTCTCCTCGTCATATCTTACCCGGGTCTGACAATTGCTCAACAGACATAAGCCGACCCCCGTCGCTGTCGAGCATCGCAGCTCGTTTCGCCACTAGTCGTCCTCGACCCAGCCCATCGCGGATGGCGATGCTCGCTCGTCTTCGCCACCCGGCGTCGACTTGCGCCTAAAGTATACTACAATCTGCCCCGGCCAATCCATCCCTTCGTCCACTCACCACTACCGCCTCCCTCAACCCTCACCGCCCCCGACCGTCTAACCACCAAGCCAGCAGCGGAGATGGAGTGACTTGATATGCCGCCGGAAAAGGGATGCCTCGGCCTCCGACATACCTCGACACCGCCTCTCGCCGTCACCGACCGCAAGATTTACAACGTGGACGCACCTAGTACTTCAAGCGGAAGGTTGACGGGCTGCTTTTGGTTTGGTGGTTGTTGATGGAGAGCGGTCTACGGGTTCAAGGAGGTCTGGGCATGGGGTGAGCAGGGGCGAAGCCAAAGGGCCTGAAGATTTTGAAGATTTACACTATATCTTGCTTGGCTCGGACTTTCTATTCCATTGTAACACCTTACCCAGCGCTGTACATCATTATTTATTGGGTTGTAATACCATCTACTCCGGAACCGATGGCCAGATTATAAATTTCTCGATGAGCGGGTGCAACGTTATGTCAAAGTTGCGCACGAGCTGCATCCCATGTTTGGTTCGAATGTCATAGCGTTAATCTAAGAGCCAGCGCTGAATCCTCTCAAACACGCTCGATAGCGTATTACAGCTGTGTCGAGCTGATTTAATCCAAAAATGACAATCCCAAATCGGACTCGGAACCCAGCGACGTTTTCCGATTTCTTCGAGTGCGTCCTTGCTGTAGGCCGAAAGGAGATTGTCAAGCGGCGGATGAATTCTGTTCTTCCGAAATACACCCCTTGCTTGGATGGGACCAGGTCAAGACCAGGTGCTCAGGTTTTCACTGGCACGTGCTGCCATCGAAAATTGCCAAATAAGGACTTGGGCGTTGAGTCGCCCAGCGAGGCCCTCTCCCCTCGCAACTACCTTTTTTTTCAATATTGTTCACCAATTCAATGAAGCAAATACAACCGCACCAAGTAACCTCTACAGCTACTACCATCTTGCTCTCCACACCCACCAACATCCACCGGAAGCCCTCTCGCGCTCGTCAAACGGCGGAGGACAACAAATGCCAGTAACACAAAGCCCAGGAAGAAAAGAAGGAGGCACGGGGGGTCATTAGGGAGATGGGGAAAGATGTAAGGAGCGTGGTAGGTAGAAAAGATTCGTATCGTATCGAGTACAGGGGGAGAGTTCGAGTTGTAAGAATCCCAGGGCGCAATGATGATGAATGAGATGTAGTAACAAACGACGAGGAGGGAGGGAGAGGGACAAAGGCGGCTGGCGATGAGGAACATCACCAGCTTGAAAAGAAACGGCCGTCCGTAGGGAGTTGTATATGGCACCTTGCGAGGTGGAATATGATATATACGTTGGTGTCGTGTGGAGAATGGAGGAGGTGCTATATCGTGTCGCGCCCTGCTTGAAATAGCAGTGAACCGGTCGTAGTGGTGATGGAAAGCGCCCGGTGGATGTGTTGTGTTGCTGACGTATCCAAGCATGCAATTGTCTGCACCAGGTGAGACGGGGCTACAGCCCACTGCTGCTCCCTGATGCTCATGAAGACTGTCCCCTCTCCCTCCGCCTCCCGGCCGAGCAAAAACCTCTGCACCTGCCCTCCTCCCCCAGTTGCTCAGCCACTCTCGGGACGCAGAGCCCGTACACCCTCTCCAGCGATGAAAACGATTGGAGAGTCCTCTACCAGAGCTCAGCCTCACGGGGACGCGGGCGTTGCTGACCAACAGCTCCCGGAGTAGCCTGCTGCGCCTGACGAGTGTGAGAACGGAGCCTAACAATCGAAGCAGTTAATAAGATGATACGAGAGGGAAAGGAGAGTGAGCTTACATTCTGTCGCTAGTGCGGGGGTCCTCTTCCTCCGGGGCAACTTTACGGCGCGTGGTAGCGGCGGCCTTGCTCGTGCCGGTAGAGCCATCGTCTTGGGCGCTGCGCTGAACACTCCAGTCGAAGACGTAGTCGTATTGATACCCCTCGCGCACGAATAGGTCGCGGAAGAGTTTGCGGAGGTAAGAATAGTCCGGCTTGTCGTCAAAGCGGAGGTGCACGGGTGTAATTGAGGAAGATGCCAAACTCGTTGGGGAACCCGCGGACAAAGGAGGTCGGTAGGGGTGGTCATCTTCTTCTCCATGATGCGATCGTACTTTTGTTTCTTGGTTGCGGGCCTTGAGACCTTGCCACGGCAGTGCGCCACGCAAAAAAGTACATGAGAACATAAGCGAAGGGACTCGAGGGTCGTGCGCGGCGAGCCTGCTCAACGCCGAGATGGGTGTTGATCGACGTGTAACGAGCATGTGCCAGTCAGATTCTTGTTCTCGTCTGTACGGGATGTGCAGATGAGTCTTGGGGTCACGGAACTTCTTGCCAGACCAAAGTCGATACGTTGACCTGGTTGCCGCGCTTTCCAATGCCCATCAAGAAATTGTCAGGTGTTGATGTCGCGGTGAATGAAGTTGCGAGAGTGAATGTACTCGATTCTCGAGATCTGACATGTGGCGTAAAGCAAGGGAACAAGAAAGACTCGGAGTGACTCACGAGCTGGTCCGCGAGTAGAAGGACCGTCTTGAGGCTGAATTTGCGGTTGCAGAAGTTGAAGAGAGGTCCTCGAGAGAAGGACCCAGGAGGTCTAAAACCATCGCGTTGTAATCGCAACTCGTGCCAAACCATCGGACAAAGGGCACGCCCACGCCGGCCGGCGAGGGTCTGGTAAACCTTGGACTCGTACTCGAGCTGGGGGTGCTTGGCCTTTACAGACTCGAGCTTGATGGCGACTATTCCTCGCCAGAAATGATGTTTATACCGAGGTAAATGTCACCTAGGAGACCGCACAGTCAGAGAGAGGATAATCGAGGCAGATTATAATTCGCACCGAACGAGCCTGACCCGATCTTCTTACCGAGTCGGTACTTGCCTCCGACTCTAAGGTCGAGACGATGCGATCCACTACTGTCGGCCATTGAGGAAAACAGTGGGTCGAAAAGCGGGGAATGGAGTCTGGCGGGAGGGTCAGGACTTTATACGGAGAGAGGAGCAAGGATCGGAATGATGCAGGGGCTAAGAGACACTCCGGTGGTCTCGCGA
>JARKIF010000340.1:0-27019 GCA_029378245.1 Roridomyces roridus | reverse complement strand
CGCGAGCGAATGGACTGACCTCATTGTCGTATTTCATACCCAACTTCTTGACACGCTGTCGGATAGCTTTCCGCACGCCTTCTTCACGACTTCATGTGCGTTGGGGTCGCTCTCTTGTTGTAAACAACACATAAATCCATGTCATGGTAAGAGAGTTGACGATGTCCGATCCCAGCGCGGAGGGGTATAATAGTACGGGGCGTCCGAGACGACGCCAGCGCGTCTTGAACATTCGTGCTTCTTCCTGGTTTAGATCGAACGGTTCCCCTCGTGAACGCTCGTGGGTTTCTGTGAGGAGCGAGGGACTGCCTTTTGGGACGAGCGCAGACGGAGCTTTGGAAGGATGCAGAGGTGCTTTGGATTGTACGGCGAAGGATGGCGGAAGGGTCTTTGGAAGGTTGAGAAGGGGGAGGTTGATCGTAAATCACCATCGCGCGGCCACGAATCGCAGCATGTAGCAAATCCTCATGAGTGGGCGCGTGGCGATATGGCGAAAAGGGTCGGTTGTGATTAGATTGTCCGTTTCCGTTGAAAGTAGAACGCGTCGGACATGAGCCGAATGAATGGGTAGAAATAGATTATGTAAGTTCACATACTAGCAGGGTTGCGGTGGGAGGTGCGGGGCGACATTTCGCCTTCTCGGCCGAGTTTGATGGTTCTTTACGTGAAGATGCCTTTTCCAGCGACTTTGGAAGGCGATTCTGAAGGAGCCTTGGATCGAACGCCTTGGAAAGAGGAGGAGAAACATCATCCTCGGCCCTTGTACTCTCAGGCAGCGCTGGATATGCCGTGCCCGTCTTTGTGGTCAGTCGCGACTTGCTCGACATGGGCGACCAGGGTCGGTTGTCCTCCCCGGCGGCTGGCTGGGAGATCTTTAGCCGCTGCAGAAAAAAAATGTGGATACCAAACTCACGGCAGGGACGACAGGCACTTGCTCGGAACGGACTGTGGGTGTCTTTGGAGCACGAGACCTGGGGCTGGAGGGACTTTCGATCTCGATGTTAACGGAGGCCGCAGCAACTGATTCTGGGAGAGGGACTTTGCTGTAGCCGGGGGGTGAGGTTGTTTGCCTCGGGGATATCAGGCATGGGCTTATTTATTTGCCCAGTCCACTCCGGCTAGATTGACGTTTAGTAGATGATAACGAACATGTAATAAAGCAGCGTACCGTCCAAGTACTCATCATTCGACTATTGTGAAATTCGTCGGGCATTGGTCCAAAGTTCCCAAAGGACGGCGCGGAATCATAGGAAGGATACTTGGGCCCTGGGGCGTCATGGGGCCCAGGCTCATGGTGCAAGTCGGGTTGACGCTAATTGTAACTTGTTTGACGCGAAGATGAACAGAATTGCGGCGAATACTCACCACAGGCAGAGGAGTTTGGCCACCAAAATCAGAGAGCTGGCCATTCTGCTCGGTGGGAGTCTGTGTCGTCGTGTTCGTCCTCTCTGCGCAGAGCGCCACCATTGTGGAGCCTGCCGTCGTAGCTGACAGGAGATTGGGCCAAGTCGCGAAGCGCGTCGCTGTGGCGACTTCTGGCGGTGGGGGAGAAGAGACCAGGACGGTGGCTGAAATGCCGGTAGTCGTTCGGGTCAGCCAGTGAGCGCGGTGGCGTGACATCGACGTCGTTTCCCTCCCTGGACATGCCCTCGAGGTAATTCAAGACTGAATGGACGAAGAATGAGGATTGTGCAGCTGGTTCGAGAATGAGTAGGACCTTTTTCATTGGGACCGGGTGTGGTGGAGCGGCGAAGGATAGGATTGAGACCGCCAGAGTCAGACATTGTATAGAGTTAATAAAGTGGTCGTCGCGGTTCGTTAGAGAAATGAGTAGTTTGTGTGTGTCGCAAGAAGGGAGCGGAGACAAGATATCAACTTCCCGGACGTGTCACGTGAGCAATGAGCGCTTATTTGGACTTGCTCTTCGAAGTTGCTTCGAAGGACTCCGGACTCTTTTCATGAAAACCCCAATGTCGACAAAGTGTGGAGACGAAAAAAAAGGCTCCGTGGATCGAAGTCGATCGATCGAATTCAATTTCTGCATCTGGTCTACTCTTTTTGCACAGGGACTCGATGTACGATCAACACGAGAATCTTCAGAAGGTGAGAATCGGAGGACGGAAGCGTCCACCGCCGAGGTCGCCCGATGCCCCAAGCTCGTGAGCACAGTCGGTAAGGGCGATGCGTTCCGAACTTGCATCTACATCAGCCGAGCCGCTGATAACAGGAACCGGCTCGCTTGTTTCAACTTTCCACCCTTATACGGCTCTACGCAGACAGAATACGGGCGCCAGAAGCACTACGGAGCGGAACGCTGAAGCCATCCACGCAGAATACTCGTTGTCGCCGATAGACGAATAAAACCAACCCATCAAATCGGCCTTCGGCACTGGATATAACATCCCGTACATTATCCACGAGACCCTCCTCGACATCAGCCATCTGTGTTTCCATCTTCTGCTCAGCCCGCTACGAGAGTCTCATGAGCACTCGCGCATATGTCTGCTGCGTCATGCGGTTACCAGTCATGCGGGGTTACTTACGGGTTACTACTGCTATAAAGCTCTGCTTAACATAATGAAACACTCCGTCCAATGCATCTCCTGCCCACTGTACTCTCCGCCCTCTGGCTCGTCTCGGCCGCCAACGCTGCTGAACCCACCCCGCTGGAGAAGCGCGCGCAATGTGCCTCCACCTTGAGCATTGCCCAGGTACGCCTTCGAGGATCCACTTGGGAATAAACCACGAATATCTCACAGGGTCTTGCGCAAGAGCTCCAAAACAAGTACTTCAGCGCGAGCAGTGGTATGTACAACGGAGGTAGTTTGTGGACAGATGCCAATGCTATGGAGGACCTCCACAACTTGGTGCGAACCACCGCCACTCGAACGATGTCGAGGAGCTCATTCAACTCGCTAGATGCTTGCGACCGGCACCAATGAGTTTTCCGCAGTCGCCGATGAATCTTGGATAGGAAGGAACGCCCTGCAGAGCAGCGACACTGGGTTCTGGAACGGAATCGTCAACGGAGCCATCGACGACGCTGCTTGGATCGTGCTGGCGCTCTGGAAGATCGCCGACTACAAGATCAACAGAGGATTGAATGCTACTCCCTACTTGAACAGTGCTCTGACCGTTTACAACATAGTTGCTGGTACGTAACACGGTTCAAGTCTATCACTTCTACTGAATTCGTTTTAGCCCAATGGGACCCGAGCACTTGCGGTGGCGGTGGTGCGTAGATTTCTATCCGTTCTCTGCTGCCTTCCGATGTATTTCTTCAGTTTGGTGGAGCACGGCGCACACTTACAAGAACGGTACGAAGCCCACACACGCCATTGACTTTAACCAACCCTGAATTCCAGCCATCACGAACCAGCTCTTCCTGCTCACCAGCGCAGTCGGCGCAATCAACTTCCCCAATCAGGCACCCTTCCTTGCCAACGCCCTCAAATCCTGGGCCTGGAGTAAGTGCCTCCGTCTACAGTGAGAAGTTGGATGTATAATGGTTTCCAGTGGAGGGCAGCGGCATGCGCAACTCGCAAGGACTCTGGAACGACGGTCTGACTGATGCTTGCACCAACAACGGGCAGACGACTTGGACGTCAGTAGGCTTTTCTATATCGCACGATCTTGACTGAAGCGGATTTTCAGTTACAACCAGGTAATATTCACAGTCAATCTAAGGTGACGGCGGTTTATGATAACCCTAGGGAGTGATTGCCTCTGGTCTCGGAGCCCTCTACGCTGTCACCGGGAACTCAAGCCTCCTCACTCAAGCCGAAATCACGCTCGATGTAAGTCTACTCATATCTCTCCCGTGATTGTGCTCATGCGTGCGCTAGGCCACTATCAAGTATAATCCAAGCTGCACAACTCCGCTGTGTAACTCAACAAAATTTCCAGTCTTCTCACTACCAACGACATCCTCCGGGAATCGTGTGACTATGCGGCTTCCGGCGGACCTGTTTGCAACCAGGACCAGCAAATCTTCAAGGTTCGAATACACGTCTCCTGACACCGCTCATCCTGACCATATTCCACAGGGACTTTGGATGAAGTTGGTTCCACTCATTTGCTGAATGCTGGTCTGATCAATGCCCACTAGGCACCTGCAATACTACTTGGACCGAGCCAACGACGCCTCCCGCGTCGCCAAATACGCACCCTTTATCGGATCCCAGTCCTCGGCCGTCTTCCACTTTGGAACCGGCGCCGGTGATGATGTCGGATCAGTCTGGTATGCCCCTAACGCTGTGAGTCTGGTTCATTTTTCTTCATAAATAAAAAGCCTGACCATTCGATAGGGTGGATCGAGTTAGTCTCCCGTTTCTTTCTCTCTCGTGATACTGACGTGAACCAAATTCCAAGTCTTTACGCCAAAGACTTCCACTTCTGGCCTCGAGGCTCAAGTCTGTGCCGCCAAGTACGGCCCGTGCTGATAGACACTGTTTTATGAACTTTTGTATTTATGTGTGCCTCGGAATCCATTTCGTTCCACGAACCCGTTCGTTGAATGCTACAAACTTGACTTACATACGGGATATCCGAAGGAGAAAAAAAAACTAAAATCAGCAGATGTAAGTACTGTAGTGTAAATAGTTCTGGCAAGCAGTGCCATCAGCCCCTCCACCTCGCCCCCCTCGCGCCGGTGTAACTGGGACCCAAACCCCTTGTTCGCCGGCGTAAGTGGCTCCTCATCTTCCAGAATCGTCTCCTCCTCTGGTCGTCCCTTCCACTTGCCGTTGACCCCGGGAGAGTCAGTGTTCCCGTTCAAAGCCCGCTCCAGCGCCTTCTCGCCCCGCTTTTTTCAAACGGAGCGACATGGCGGACTGCAACGAATCAATGTAGGAATCGTATTTCACAATCTCAGTCAGCAGGTACTGCGACTTCTTCTCCCAATTGCTCTGAGACTTGAGCGCGTTTGCGCTCCGTGGTTGGTACTGCTCAAAAATTAGGCACAAATATGGGAATGACTAAACTGTGGCACGAACCAGGGCAGCCATGGGTTCACGATACTCATTGTGTTGCTTGAGCTCCTTTTTCATGGACGTAACGTGTTTGCGCAGAGCCTCGAGTTGGGTCTCCTCGTCGTGCGGACTGGACACCGTGGGCGGCAGTGGCGGTTTCCAGTCGTTGATCACCGTCCGATCCGCCCAAGGAGAACTAGTCCCTCGTACAGTGGTCGCACCCTCCCGCCATCCCGAATTTGCTCCGCCCACTTCGCCCGCTCCGGACACTGATCATATCCGAGTAATCGCCCGTCGTCTCAGTCTCCGAATGCGCACGCGTGTGCCCGCCTTCGTCCAGCCGATTCCAACCGTACTCCATGTTCGAGACACCTCCAGCCAGCGGCTCTTTACTGGTCCGCGCCGCCCAGTAGTTACACGTCGACACCCATTCGTTAACGAGCTCCTCCGTGCCCGCCTGGAAAAGTACACGCCCCCGTTGGCGAGCGTCAGCACCATACAGTAAGGTCGTTGACGATTGTACCCGGGAGATGGTAGCGAGTGGGCAAGTGAGTGGGATAGATGGACGCTGCCGACAGGAATTTGCGTTGGATAGCCAATTGCCGCCACCAAAGGTACCACCCTGACCAGGATTGTTTTCCCCAAAGGTAAACATGTTTAGTTCGCCTTTTTGGATGACGACAAACACATCGAGCCAGGCCTTGTCTTTGGCTCGTTTACCAACGGATTCCCAGTACTGCTTTCGGCACAGCATCCCCTCCTTGGCCCATGGCGCACCCAGCAGTGCCAGCTCCTCATCGCTGATACTGATATTGGATGTCGAAGAATCCTCGCTGCGCACGCTACGGTCGTCGTCCTCTTGCGCTTCACGGATAATCGTGTGAGACAAGTTGGACGCGAACCCAAGCGTCGGGGTCAGGAACGAGGAGCTCGAGTTGTACATAGTCTCGTTGTTGACGTTGCAAAACTCGGCGATGGGCTGGTGCGTCCGTCGATGCTGCTGTTGCTGCTGTACGGGCTGGTGGCTCCTTGTGCGCTGAGGATCGACTGCAATCCACGAATACTCCCTCGCTTCAGTGTCGCCAATCGATCTGGCGGTCCGCGTTGGCTGCGGTTACGCAGCATCGCACCTGAACCGGGACTCAGAGATCCCATTGAAGACCGACTGCTGTTCAGAGGCTGCAGGATCTGCTGGCTCTTGACTGCATTGTACATCTCCTTGAGTAGATTCTCCATGTCGTTTTCCCAGCCACGGTTGTATACAACACTCGATATCGAGGAGCGATGGTCATGACCCGCGGTGGATATTTGCACCGAAGGAGTGCTCCCATTCGCAGAAGCAGATACATAGGGCGTACCCGGTGCCGAAACGTCACGCGATACGCTGTGCCAGCTGGTAATGCTGTTGCTTCGCTTGGATCGCCCTGGTGTGGACTCGGGGGTATCGACGTTGACGCTGCCTGAATCATGCGTCAAGTCGGTCACCGAGGACTGCGACGGCGTAGGTGGCTGTAGTTGCATCTGGATCGCCATGAGAGTGTTCCGTACAAACTGTGTGCGCGACATGCGTGTTTGTAGTTCGGCGACATGGAGATCCGTGTTCAGCAGCAGAAGCGAATACGAGACAGCGTGGACCAGGTCTAGCGCCCGTTAGCACCATCGCACCACCAGGCATGGTCACTACTCACTAGCACTTCCGTAAAGGCTCGCAGGGTTACATTCCCAGTACCTGCGGCTGAACTCCTCCAGGATCCTGTCAACCTGTTGCGTCTCCGCCTTGAGGTACAGTTTGGCGCACAGACGTCTGCGTGTAATCAGCTTCCAGTGAGGGGACGCACGTGCGGCATAATCAGCGCACCTGAACGCAAGATCGAGCCGCAGTCCGGAAAAGTCGAAAAAGTTGAGATAGTGGTGCAGAGCAACCTTGTTGACGGGCGCTCTGTGGATCCAAGTTAGCACCACGAAAAAAAGGATATGGGTACACACATTCCGCCCAACCACTCTGCAATCTTATCCTTGCCCAAAAAGTCCTCGTCTTCCTTCCAACAACGCGTTGCCAGCTCTTTGCCGCGCGTCTCCATATCCTCAGAGTCTTCGCCACCACGGGCAGGAGAATGGCTGGGGGTGCGAGTGAGGGTAAGGTCGTTGACAGAGAGGTCCTGCTGGGAGCCCCTATATACAGCAGGGACTGCGGATGGAGATGAGGAAGACGTTGACACGAGTCTGACGGAGGGAAACGGCTCACAGACACGCATGCCCTCTCCTGCAGGCACGAGGGAAGGCTCCGAGATGGATGCGCTGGAGCCGTGCAAGATACGGAGATGCCCAGAACCGTTGGTCGCAGAGCCGACGAATGAATTGCCGCTTCTGGTTCGTAGGGGACTGGAGCCGTGGCGAGCAGGCACCACACGTGGGCTGGACCGAGAGGCGGGCATCTGGAGCGACGTCGTTCTTGGTGGCACGATCGCCGAAGATGCGGTGTCATCGCCCTCGGAATGGGAGAGCTGGAGGGTGAGAAGAGGGGCGGGAGTTGGGGCGGACGGTATTGGGTCGGTTTTGGAGCGGGAGGTGTAAGCGAGTCGGCGGGCGGGAGTGGAAGGATCCTGGAGGTCCAGAGACGTGGACTTGGGATTGAGCTGGTCGAGTTGACCCTTGAACTCGGTAAGGATACCAGAGATCGCTGGGTCATTACTGCGAGTCGGGGTCACTATCTTTTCAAGCTCCACCTGTCCGACACTCATGGATCGACGCTGCCGTGTCGAGGGCAGCTTGGTGGGAGAAGGAGTGCGGGGCAGATTTTCGATAATGACTACGGACATGTCGTCGTCCTCGTCGTCGTCGTCGGCGGCGGTAGGAGAGTGTATGGGTGGAAGGGGTTTGGTGGTGTCACCTCGTCGTAAGGGGGTGAGTGGGGTGAGCGTAGCGAAAACGTCGGCTATGGGCGAGCCAATAGGTGTTCGGGAGATCGGTGCAGGGAGCGGTGGTACGGGAGGAGGAGGGTCGTATGGAGTGTAAGAGCCAGCGTCCGTTTTCTAAAGGGGCGTTCAAAATCCACCAAAAATGTGCCGAGAATGTCTCGCACCGATCGTTCGCGCACTGTGCCCTGTCCCAGCATCTTGCCCAGAAACGCACTCGTCTTTGAGCGCACTGAGGATTTCTACAATGCATCTGAGTTGCTGTATACATTGCTGAACATAAAACAAACAGACCTTTTCCTTTTCCTCGCCATTCGTCGTCGTACGCTGTAGTTTGTTCTTGCCCTTGGGAGGGTTTGCAGACGCATAGGCAATGGATGTGATTTGGTTCGGTATGGGAGGCGGAGACTCGTCGTCTCTTCGTCGTTCGCGATTCTTGAGGGCGGGAGAAACGACACCGCCGCGTTCCTTGGCCTTCCGGAGCAGGGTGGCGAGATCTGGCGAAGAAGAGGTTCCCGGCGAGCGATACATGGACCGACGGGCTGCAACACGTTCAGGGTCCTCTGCGTCGTAGTACATCTCGCCGCTCGACGAGCCTGACGGTGAGGCAGTGACGCGTGAGGGGCCAGCAGTGGGCGTCGCTGGAATGACCGTCGGCGTTCCCGGGGTCATTCTCCGTGGCGAAGGCGTCTCGACACCAAGGGTATTTACGTCGAACCCCTCCTTCAACCTGAACGTCCCTTCCTGCAGCAGAGCAGCCTCAAAATCGAGGTCCGTCCGCGATATTCGTCGCTGCAGAGCGAGCCCATCGCCCGGGTCGAGCGTCGCGCGGGCTTGGGGTCGAAAGAGAGCCAGGGTGGGAGTAGAATGAGCAATGTGGTCTGCCAGGACAGCCAGATCAAACGCCAAAGCCCAACCGTTTCATCTTAGCTACGCTAATTAGTATGCATACTGGTACATTCTACAACAAAAAGGAGAACAGATAGCAAAAGATGTAAGTACTACTCTCCACGCGTCCCTGCCTGTAGCGATGCAGAAGTCCGTCGTTGCCTCTTGAGCGCTCCTGACGCGTTGGACCCCCCCACCGCGCTGCGCCCTCCTGCACCCATTGCGAGTGAATTGGAATTGGACGCTGACCGAGGCCTCGTCGTCGTCGAAGCCAACTTGGTCAGGCCACTCCCGGTGTTCTTCCGTCCGGTGCTGCTCGGTGCCCCCGAAGCCCGATTGCTGGTCGTTCATCAGCAACTGGCTCAACCGCAAATCACCCAACTCACCGTTTCTTGATCACATCCGTCTTGAGCGACAGTGGTCGTACCACTCCGTGCAATTTCTAGCCGCAATCAGCCCATCATCCAAGAAGCAGTAGAACCACTCACATAGAACAAGCCGCACGCGTTACACAACGGCTGCCCTTCGGGATCTCTCCGCCACAATGGGGTGTTGGTCGTCTGGCAATTTGTACACAAAGTGGGGACATCGCCGCCCTCTTCACTCCCAGTGGCCTTGCGCTCCGGCAGATCGGGGGTACTGGTCGAGGATCGCAGCGTGTCGAGTGTCGGAGAGGTCGCCCCAGTAGCAGGTAACGACGGTTTCGCGGCCGATTTAAGAGGAACGTACTTGCGTGGAGCTGGGCGCGAGGTCGGTGCAGCCTCAACAGACGGTGGTGTAGACGCGTTCGACGCGTTATACGGTTCGGGTGACGCATTGGAACTGACTGCGTTACCCCAGTCATCACTGGATGGGCTGGCATGAAAGCTGGGGTAAGCATCACCCGCAAGAATCTGCGTGGGGTCTACGTGTGTATATGGATGCTGCATCCGGGAAGCATCGCCAGGATATACCAACCCCATCAGTTGCCTGTAGTCAAAGGCTGAGTCATCAACGCCCGCGAGCTGAGCATAACCCTCTGCCATCGCGGCCGAGGCTGCCGCTGCAGCTGCTGAGAGGCCCTCGGCAGGTGCAGATGACGATATGCCCGAATATGGGTGAGTACGGAACCGGGTCGAGGACGCAGGCGGTGGATGGTACTCTGAGGGAACGTCGAATAAGCCCTCGTAAGGTGGATAGGAGAAGTTGAACGCTGTTGATGGAAAGGGAGTGCCGTTATGGTCGTGAGAAACGGGACCCCGAGCGTTGGCCCCGTCGACGTTGGAGGGGTCAGCTCGCAGCATGCTCTCGTCGTGCAGAGCCTCGGCACGACGCTTCGTGCCGATAAGACTCTCTGGGGGAAGGGGCTTCCCATTGACCTGGTGGCGACCGCCGATAGCGGCGAAAGTGCCATCCTTGGAGACAGTGTGGTCAAAGCTTGTCTTGCGGACGTGTCTGGGAAAGCCGCGTTGATCCATGGACCCGCCGGAGGGTATTCGAGGGAGGCCGTGGAGTCCGAAGGAGGGAAGGGAAGACGGGGCAAACGCGGGGCTATGGTAGTTAGATATTGCGTGATTGTAGGGTAATGTGTAGCGAGCATCGTGCTCCACGTCTGAAGAGTCTTCAAACACGGACGACAGCTCTGAGCGGGTCGAGGTGGTGAAAGGAGGACTGCGACGACCACCACTACCAGGAATGGGGATACTGGTGGTCTTATGGCGGTCAGGTCTGCGTTGGTCCATGGAAGGGAACGCTAGCCGACCATCGAATGGAGGTGGCATGGGGTCGAATGTATCGGTCGGGCGTGAGCGGGAGCGACTGGCCGGCTGCCAGTCCATCGTGCGTGAGCGGGAGCGGCTCATTGCACGCCAGTCCATGGACACCAGACTATTCGTGGTGATGGTAAGGTAAGAGAAGGAAGAGAGAGAGAGAAAAGACGCACTCGTCGTCGTCAACACCATCCTGGTTGTGGCCGTCAAAACCCACCACCTGCACCGGAGTCTTGCCCTTGTCGATACGGCGACCACGAGCGTCCGGTCGAAGGACATCTGGGAGCGGCTCGGTCTTGATAGACGTAGTGTCCGTGGACGGACTGGATGTGTCTGTGAGTTCTGCCTCCTTGTCCTTCCTTAGCTTGAGTGTCATCATCCGCCAGGTGATGTTCTCCATGCGTTGGGCGTTGGGCATCGCAGCCTGGTGTTGGCTGTAGAGTTTCCAAATCTTTGCGACTGGGTCCTCGGGAATTTCGCGAGGGGCCGAAAGCTCTGGAGAGCCGGACAAACGCGGGGGCGGAGCGTCTGCGCCCGAAGCCAACATGGTCGTGGACATTTCCTCAAAAATGTCGTTGAACCGAGGAGATCGGGGGGATATGGGAGAGAGGGCTGATTCGGGGGGAGGTTCGTGGGCTGTCGGGGAAGTAACGGGGCTCATCCAGAGCGTTGGCGGTAGGCGGTCTGAAAATTGGGGAGTATTCCGCGGAATGGGCGGATATTGCGTTGGCCATTGAGCAGACGGCTGTAACAGCACATTGGGACGCTGTGAATGAGGGTACTGCTGGTATGCCGGGAGGCTCTGGGGAGCGTGGTGGGCGGTAGGCAGGAAGCCTTGCGCATCCAATGCAGCGAAGGCAGAGGCGTCGAGAGGGCGGGAGAAGTTCCAGTCGTGTCGGGCAGTCGGGGCAGGGACGGGGCGAGGGGCAGGGGGAGACCAGGTAGGATGGCGGGAGGCGGCCATCGAGCTGCTCGATGGAGCGTCCGTAAGACTAGACGCGGTCCGGCACTCGGCACTTCTTAAAAATTACGTAAAGATTGGTGAAAAAATGTAGAATATTTTGCCGAAATAGTATTTTTGTGGTAATTTCAAGCGGAAGTATTTCACCAGTGAAACACCTCTGTGGACCAACTATGGCCCGGCTCTGCCAACTAGTTGGCCTGCCTCAACAGTTTCGCCAATTGCCCGGCCGTGGACCGAGCAGTGGCCGGGGGCCTGCAATCCATGTGCCTGTGTGTACATCCGATGTCAATTGTCTTTTGACGGTAAAACATGAACAAGTTTAGTCCTTGTCGCGTGCCGCGTCTTGTGCCTCGTCGCTCCACGCCCATGCCTCTCCACCCACCCACCAGTTCTCCACCAGGAAGCCTCCAACACATGCTGGTGACAAGAATAACAGGGCGGGCTGCGCGCGCTGAAAGAAGTGCTTTTGTCCGCCTATTTAGTCCATATTGAACAAACAAAGCAAGAAGTCCACATACCATCACTCCCATTGTCACCGCTAGGCCCGCCACATACATGGCCATCTGCGTCCAGAAAAACGGTTTGGGATATGAGACGCCGGCAGCCGGCCTCCCTGCCCGTTGGTGGTCGTAGCGCAGGGCCAATGCGACGAATACGCCAGGAACGACAACATCTCCAAGCCCCAGCATGGTGTATCCGCGTGCACCCTTGGGGAAGAGTAGCTTGATGGGGACATCCAGGGAGGTAGCAACCTTTACCATGACCTCCGTTCCGAAGACCCACCTAGTCTCCCGCAGTCAGACTGTAGTATCTCCTCTTTGAGTGGGGAATGTCGTAAAACGAACGCACCAGACGTCATAGAAGAAAAGGCCAGACAAGAGTATAACTCCCGTGTGAAAAGAGTCCAACTTCATCAGTGAAATCGCGTTGAGCGCAAATGCAACGCCGAGCACATCCGTGAGCAGTGCCGTCCGCCAGCGCACATACAGAAAGGCCGTCCCGGCGGCCAGAGGCATCAAGCAAAGCGACACCGAGCGCAATGAGCAAGTCCCGAGCGGTGTCTTGAACTGGATCAAATTCAACCCTCGCCATCGTGTATCGCCCAGTGTCCACTCTGCCACTGCGTTCAATGACTGTGGCTTTTGGTCAACACGAATATGTCCCTCTCCCAAAACGCACCTTCCACACCGCGCCAGCACCAGTGAATGCGAAGAACCAGCCAAGCGCCCAAGAAATCCACTCAGGTCCCAGATACTTGATCACAGCATACAGCCCCAGAAGCGTTATTGAGCCCATCTTCGTCGCTCAAGTCAGAGCGACAGCACAAACGGCGCACGTACTCACAATGGGGAAGAGCCAAGCGTCTTCCGCTGTAATTCTTTCCATGTCCTCGCCATCGCTCCCAGCCGCTCGAGACGGCGGCACGCTTGCGTGAGACCCAAAATATATTGTGCCTGAAGCCAAGGCCAGCAGTCCGCAATAACTAGCGAGAAGGTCGGTGTCCATTGGTGAAAGGTTTCTAGCGTTACGTACTTCAAGCGTTACGTAAACTTCCAAGTCCCCTATTCGACAAGTCCAGATAAAATAATATAGTGGAGCGCTCGTCGACGCGCTCAGTAGCCAGCAGCCATTCTTGCGGCTGATAAAAAAAGTAGTCCTCCGATTCTCAGTAGCCAGCAGCAATCCCATTTTTGCGGCTATCAGAGGCTTGAACCGAGTCAGTATAAAACAAATGCGATCAACACAATTGCCCACCAGCAAAAATCTGCCCATCAGGTTGCTGTACAACGGCCTGTACAACGGCCGCCACCCGTGGCATCGCTAAACAGGTAAAACTCATTCAATACCGCCATCAAGAACCTAGGAAGACCGAGGAGAAGAACAAACCAGCAAGCGCATGTCCGCGTGCGGATAGACCCGCAAGGACGTCCGGCGCGTAACCTGGGTCCACCTCAACGATCTCTGGATACAGTTGATTATGCAGCCGCGGGGCTTCGACTGCCTCGCTAGCGTCGAGGCCAAAATCAAGATTCAGCAACACCTGGAACACAGCGCCAAAGATGCGACTGCCACCCGAGCCCCCGACGACCGTCGCGAGCGACCCGTCCGCATTCTCGATGATGGTCGGTGTGATCGACGACAAGGGCCGCTTTCCCGCGTCGGGATAGTTGTCTACGCGGCGTTCAGCAGTTTTTTTTCGCGCCTCCACAATTCGACATACATGGAGAAGGCAACATTCCGCCCCAACTTCGCTGATTCGGAATGTTAAAGTCGTTCATTTCATTGTTCATGATGACCCCAGTCACAGGATCGAGCACTTGTGACCCAAAGATCGTGTTTACTGGAGAATTAGTGAGTTGCAATTCTGACCATTGTTTGACCTACTTGTAGAAGTCAATGATACGGCCATGCCATCCTTGTCAACCACAGAGGTGTGGCTCTGTGGACAATGTAGTGCGTTGTAATTGGTCACAATACCAGCACTCACAGTGCCATGATCCAAAGGAACATCGTAGATCGGGTTGTAATACGACGGGGGGTGTGTTTGATCCTTCTCGAATATTAGATGGTACGAAGCGAGTACCCGCAACTCACGTCCGTGATGTTCCGCGCAATGAGATCTGCAAAGGCTTTAGTGGAGATTTCATCAATACGGCCCGCGTCGTTATTAAATGCCGGGTCGCTGATTTTCGTTCTGCGCAGAAGAAATTTAGAATACAAATGTCGGGCGGCTCATGATCTTCTCATTCTCACCGCGCCGCAAACCCGAATTTAAGTGCTTCGACTGCCCGGTGCATGTTCACTGGTGTCCTTTTGCTCATGTCAAAATTCTCCACAAGATTGAGCATGTGGAGCAGGACTGCCAGAAAGACTTGTCGCTGAGAGAACCAATATGCCTGGAATTAGACGCACCAGGCCCGGACGCCGGAGCGTGACTTGTATAGATTTTGCGGCCCCGATATGTCCCTTCCAGCGCGCGCTCTACCTTCACTGTATAGTTCTCAAGATCCGCGTGAGAAAGGATGCCACCTGTCGCGCGAATTTTGTTTATCAGCGCGTCTGCAATGGGGCCCTGAGCGACGAATCAGGAAACAATGGCCGAGAAGCGTCAATAAAGGTACCTTGTAGAACGCGTCGGGGCCACCAGAAGCGATGGCTTCCAGAGTTCGGGAGTAGTTGGTGCGTGAAATGATTTCTCCTTCTTCTAAAAATCGGCCATTGGGTGCGAACACGGAACTCCAATCCGGGTTGCTCAGCATGAGGTCAGGGTACCACTGGAGTGTCAGGCGTCATTCCAGTGATGAGTGGGCATCCAATTCTAAAAACACACCGTGATTCTCTTCGCCAATTCGTTCTGCATCTTCCATCCTCTGGCTAAATTGATGCTCGGAAAGACCAGTGTTTCCCATGGCAGGGTCCCCCACCTGTCATGAGCCACCTGCAGGCCCCTGATCTCTCCCGGAACACCCACAGCCAGGCCCCCGTATAAACTGGTGTTTGAATTTGGAGGATACATCGTGTTGTTCGCGAGGGCGGGTCCCGTTTCCCGGAAATCGAGGAAGAAGACTTCAGAGTTTTCTCCGGGGTTCTTTGGAGGAATTCGGACGGTCATGAAGCCTCCACCACCTATGCCGGACCTGCGATAGAATTACAGCAGGGGTAGGTGGCCAGGATGAAAGCACTGACGAAAACATATTGAGGGTGCCGATGCAGAAGGTGGAAGCTATGGCCGCGTCTACGGCATTCCCACCTGCAAGAATGAGCGTGGATGTGGCAGGGAGCAGGCCTAGCGCACCTGCTTTAAGAATATCCACGCCGATATCAGAGCAGAGCACATTCTCCGTTGCGACCGCGCCATTACGAGCCTGATAACATGAGTTGAGGTTTAACAGGTCCAGAGACGATTCACTTCAATGAGATATGCCGGGTTTCCTCCTATGCCAGTGCTGGGTGATAAAGGAATGGAACGATAGCACACAAGACCCAGAAGTGTGCACAAGACGATTGCTTTGAGCTTCAAAACACGCGAGGTCGGCTTGGACGGTGGAGGAGAGGCGAAAACGGGCAGGGTGGATTTGTCCATTAGGGAGGATAGGACTAGCTATCGGCGGCCAATTGGTCGCGCTGAAATATTGGCATTATAAGCAGGATGACAAGGCTTATCACCAAGCAAGATACCGTAAAGGCCGCGTTCGCTTCGGCATACCGTCATGTCTCGTCGCCTCTTTTCAGAATTTCTGGATGAAATGCATGTCATCTCGTCTGCTTCGCCCAACGCATATGCTCATATACTTCAGAACCAGTGCCCCCACCTCTGACCCTCAAGGTCTGGTTCACGAAGCTTTGTGGAACTCGAAGCACTGAGACTGAGCAGCAGAAAAACGCCGCAAAACGGGTCTCAACTCGCGTTTCGATCGCATGGTCCAGACTATGAATCTAACCCATTGCTCACCGGTCAAGAAACTGCCGCGGAGACGCACCCAATCGACGAGTTCCACCTCTGGAAGTGGAAGCAGTGTGCCCAGAACACCCATCGACCACTACGACCAATATCACCACGATGGACGGCTTGGAAAAGAGTTTTCCGTTATCAAAATGCCCAAGAGGACGGCCAGATGGGACCAGGAATCCCAAGCATCTTCAGACGAACTCAAGGTGACCGGTCCCTTGCCTTGTTGATTGCATCGTTCATCTGCGAAACAGCCGCCGTCTCCTGCGCCGCACCCTACTACCAACCTTCCTACGTGGCTCGCAGATACCTTCTCGGAGCTGAACACCACTCATCCTCTACGCCTGCTCTTACCAGCCCGAACTGATTCTGAACCAAAATCAGTTCCGATGCCAATGAAAGATGGGAACAAGGATGGAGAGGAAACCCGCTTCTCATTTTCGCTTGAACCATCGTCTTGCGAGGAACCTCCGTCTACTGAAACTTCTAACCCTGAACCCGCTAGCCACGGAGAACTCATTAGCCAACCTCCATCGCTTCCATTTTCGACCCCTGGTCCCGCATCACACCTCGTTGTGACCCCTCCCAGGTCGCAGGTCTCTTTCCCACCAATCGATCCCATTGCTATCCCCCAAACAGAGAACTCCTACACCTTCGCTCATTTCCGTCACGTACAGCCATCCGAACCCCATAATCAAGAGGATGATGCCCTTCTTTTAGAGCCATACTACGCGGCTTCTAGCCCTGCCCAAGAAAATGGAACGGACGTCTTTTCGACTCCGGGTCCAGGATATGCCCCTCCACCTGTCTACTTCGACTCGCCAACCGCGGATCCTGAGTCTGATCCTCTTCAGCCTGGTTACGAACTCGATTCCCTCGACTTTCGATGGGAGCCCTTTATCCAAAAGGCTGCGGCCGATGACTATTATTACGAGACCAGAGCAGAACCCGACGGCGAAGACGACGAGGATGGGCAGTTGTATATGAAAATCAGCATGGAACCAGCGAGATCACCATCCTGCACACCGTTCTCCTTCGCGCCTCCTCCTGATACTACGCCCGCCAAGACGCCAGAGCGGTCGGCTCCCGCCTGCTTCGCCCCTGCGCCAGGTATCTTCATCTCGCCACTTCGCGGTAGTGGAGCAGAAGAAAGTCCCAAGCATGCTGCGGCCGTCGAAGTTTGTAAAGTCCTTTCTGTACACACACACTCATCGCGTTCTTAGGGCTCTCAAACTTCCGATGATTCTATAGAGGACTGGGACGATGTTTGACTGTATTCTATTCATGACGTTACCAGCCCACATCTCCGCCAATGAATGGCTCGACAGTGACACCTGTACTACCGGCGACCTTGCGGAGAACATGCCGCTCCAAATCGTATACCTCGTAAGAATTCGCTGCCAGTTTCATTGCTTCAAAATGGTGTGGCCGCGCAATCGCGGCGATGGCGTGCCGACGACTCTGCCAGATACACGTCGCGAGGTTCATCCCGGTGTGTTGATTTGGTAACCCATACCAATACAGGAGCAGGCCTCCGTTGTGTATGGCTTCTTCATGAGCTTTTCTATCTGCTTCGTACAGGGCTGAAAGATGTTCAGAACAAGAAACGTTCGAGGCGGTCGAGACGAACAAGATGCATCGCTACCGGCCTTTCGTTTGCTGCGGAAGACTACGCAATACCATTCGCGCTCTTGGTCAGCTGGTAGAGCTAGCTCGTCCCAATTGAATGCCTCGTCGTAGGGCGTCTCTACGGCTCTGCGTCAACAGGGGAGTCTCCACTTGCCACGAACGCCCAACCTGCATAATTCTCGTTGCTTGGTTTGAAATGGTGCAGAGCTCGATGCAGCGACAGTGAGGCCGGGTCGATGTTTGGCAGACGTGTTGGCGTCATAACTGGGTATCCCGATGCCCCCTGAGCAGCGAAACTGACTGGTAGAGACGAGAGTAATGGTGGCAGGTACAGTATGGGTGCGGACGCGGTGGCGCTGAAATCTGGTTCATTGTGCGGGTCCTCGGGTTGGTAGCCAGCGAGATGGGGCGGGTGGTCGAAGACGAGGGACATGCTTGAAGACTGAGTGAAGAGGACTAAACCCCGAGGAAATTTATACCAGCGTGCATAGTGTGCATTGCGCGAGATTGAGTGATTGTGCTGGTCATGGCGCAAAACTGGCGCGTTGTGATGCTTTGTGTAGGCATCACCATCATTACTACCTCTCTCTGTATGGCCACCAAGAAAGCTGCTGAAAGCACTCTCTACCACCTCAGCCCGAAAGGATTCTGGAAGAAATTCAGTGAGAGTTTCTGCACATCTTGCTCGCAGACAAATAATGTTCAGGGGACGTGACTGCCGTGAACCCCGAGATTTCTTCCGGTCTTCCCCTGCCGTCCATCCACCGTTTCCCTCCACCGGGATCACGCCCGGAGAAGTACTCGACGCCAGCGACCAAGGGTAAAGTCAGAACTCTGCACCGACGCATCCCGTGTTTATGTCCTGGCAGCGTCCGATGTCGCCCAAAACTCGTACTGGAAACGTGATGTACGGCGGGCCTACCCTCAACTTTCGGTCGTAACCCAGGCCGAGCTTTCTTCGCTGCTCATAGAGCACTCCACGCCTCAGTCGTACGTGGCCAACTCTGAGATCTCGGCTTACGGCTGACATTATCAACCAGCGTCGCAGCACCCTCTGAAGACAAGAAAGATGTACCTGCCGACGCCCCTCAACCCGTAGACCTCTCCGTCGCCATCTCGTCTATCACGCAGAAGCAGAAGGTATACTCGTTGGCAAAGTTGCCTCCTACTCTGCCCATTCCGCGGAAACGATGGGTGCCTGAGTTGGCGCCTAACGCTCCACACGACCCTCATGGATACTTTCCTATGCTTCTATACAAATGAGGGCTGCGGTCGAGTAGCTGTGTTGTAACTAGACAAAGAGAGGGACGTCAATAAAACATTCGGAAACAACGTCATGTCTGCTCCTCCAACGTCTGCCGCTGCGGGCTCATCTGGTCAAGCTCTCGCCGACGCGTTTGCCGGCGACGACCGGTATGCAAGCATTGAAACGCGTGGCCTCGTACTAATTGGCCCATCAGAATATACCTGGAAAAGTCTAGCAATACCTGGCGCTATGAGGAAGAGGATGGAACTGAGATGGAATATGACGCTGCCAAAGGGAAATGGGTACCTCTGGTGCGTAGGGCAGTTGCTTGGACCAAGTTGCCCACTCATACTCCCCAAGGTTGATGAGGACCTCTTGAAGCGACAGCAAGCCGCATACTCTATAGCAGGCGTCGACGAAGAGGCAAGTCGCGTCGTTTTCTGTTTTCCAACTCGTGTTCTGACGCTAGGTCAGACGCCAGCAGCCCCAGTGCTCGCGCGCGAAAATAAGAAACGCAAGGAGCCCGAAGACTACACGTCCGCAACCTCGACATCCGAGGCGGGCCCATCCATCAAGCGTGGTCGCACAGACAAGAAAGAGAAACCGCCAGGAGAGCGCAAGTCCAAAAACACTGCTGTCTACGTTACGGGACTACCGCTGGACGCGGAGCTCGACGAGCTCCTCGAGCGGTTCTCTAAATGTGGTGTCATCGAAGAAGACGACCAGGGCGAGCCCAAAGTCAAAATGTACGCCAAAGAAGACGGCACATTCAGTGGAGAGGCGCTTGTTGTGTACTTCAAAGAGGACTCGGTCCTTCTTGCACTCAATATCCTTGACGATGCGGAATTGCGCTTTGGTGACTCTTCGACAACTATGCGAGTAGCCAGGGCCGAATTTGGCCACAAGAATACGGGAGTCGAGGGCGGGGTTTCTAAACCGCGAAAAACGGTGGACAAGAAGAAGGCCTCCAAACGTATTGGCAAGATGCAAAAGTGAGGTTTTCTCATCCCTCTCCGGCTTTTTGCTGATGAAAACCAGAAAGCTACTAGAATGGGATGACGAGGATGGATTCGGGCCCGCGATGGCGCCGGAAGATTCTGCGAATATCGTCAACAAGAACAGTCGGGTCGTCGTCTTGAAGCATATGTTCACACTCAAGGCCCTCGAGGAGGATGCCACACTCCTTCTCGACCTCAAAGAAGATGTCCGGGAGGAATGTTCATCTTTGGGAGAGGTCACAAACGTCGTACTATACGATGTGAGCCCCAATTCCTTCCTCTCCCTTCTGTGACTCATGATTTCCTCCAGAAAGAGCCAGAAGGGGTGATGACCGTTAAATTCCGCGAACCCCTCAGCGCTCAAGCATGTGTATTGGTGAGTCGGTTCAGTTTCCAGTGAATGGCACTGACGGCCCTCAGAGAATGAATGGGCGCTTTTTTGACGGCCTTCGCGTGGAAGCCTCTCTCTATACCGGCAAACAACGATTCAACCGCAGTGGAGCTGGCGAAGAAATAGACGGAGACGACGACGGCGCGGAGAAGAAGCGACTGGACAGCTTTGCTCAATGGCTACTCACGGAGGGGGATTGAATTCCATCTATTGCAATAAAGTACAACGTGTATCATTACCAGCAAGTACAGAGAGGCTTTTTGGATATTCGCTGCGCTGCAGGTTAGCTCGGGGGACGCGCTGAATGGAGACCGAAAACTCGCCTCGAGACGCTGTTAAGTCGTCAGCCTCTGTCCAAATTGCAAAACAAACGAAAACTGACCTCTACGATAACTGTGCGTTTCACGGTCTCGCCAGAATGTATCCACTCGGCTGCGCGCGAAGCTGAAGCCTGCGTCGCCCACCGATGATGACCTTCAGCATGCGTAAGTGATTTAGACAGCAGAGCGACGTCTTCTTCGTCTTCATCAGATTCAGCGGCGGACGGAATTTCCGGGACAGTTTCAAGTGGAGGGCTCGATGGTGGGGAAAACGGAAAACCATTAGAGGGGGCGCGTGCTTGGTGTGCAGGGCTCGGTATCGGCCTTGCTGCTGACGATGATTCGCCGACGTCTACCTCCTCGTCATCATCATCTTCCACTCCAAGCCTTTGCAAGCTGGCTTCCACAGCGTCCAGGCGCTCCAAATGTTCCAGGACATCAATCCCTTTAGTTCCAGGATGGACTCTTTTGAACTTGGCGGCGAACGGGACTGGGCGCGGGACGCCAGAGGCCTCGGTAGACATCCTGTGCATCGGTGGAGGAAAATCGCGACCAGAGCTTTGGCTCCTTGTCCGGCGTGGCAGAGGAACGCTACTTATTGACAGCCTCGGGGACGGGAATGTCTCTGGCTCTTCTACGTCCTCTGCAATTTCAATCTCGTCATCCCAAACGAGGACTTTGGAGCGGCGCGTCAATTCGAGTGGCCCTGAAAACCAGGAGTGAGGGAGCGGGAAAGCAACAATTGTTTTGTCTACCTTCGTCCTATAAATTACGTTCAGTAACACGAAGGAAGAAAGAGAGAAGGATAGTACAGCGTGTTGCAGAGATTGTACAATATTCCAAGCCTGCCCTATCCGAAAACGGTGGGTAAAGAGAGCAAACGGCGCGTCAGATTAATACCTTTCATGACCGCAAGTTGTCGCTGGTGGAAGACTTTAGATCGGTGTAGTCGCGGAATGCATGAAACTTACGCGGAACATCTTGGGGTGCTGACATTGCACGTTCAGCGGCTTTCCACCGTTTAAAAGAAACTACCCACAAAATCGGGGTCGACTCTAAACATCTTCAGGAGTTCGAATGTTGTTTCTTCCCACCATTCCTTCGAGGTCAACAAGGGAAGAAAATGGTTCCGCGTTTTTCTGGCCGAACGGCCGTCCGATGACACTCACAGGCAGATACACTAGTATAGTGTTTCAGTGAAAGATCTTGACCAGAAAAAAACACATACGCCATCCGTAAGTATAACTCCTCCAACCAGCCGGCTGTTCGTGAGGAAAGGATAGCGAATTGTCGATGGCCGCGATATGCATGTGAGGTTTCCGTGTGTAGTTGTCCGTCGTGAAGCTCCCCGTCGATGTCGAGGTACCCATCAAAGGGCTGGACGAGGAAAGAGATGGCGGCAAGCTCATTGTGGGCATCTGTAATTGGACTGAACGCGATGGGGGTACATCGACCAATGATGTATCGTGTTCAGCGTCGCAGTATTTGATCATATAATTATCTGCACCACGGTCGGTGTTCAACATGAGATAGTCTGAGGAGTGGTAAGCGTCGATTTTCTGAATGTGGGTGGTGTACCTACCGAGAATGACAAGCCTAATATGCACAATGAGAATCGGCAAGTAAAGAGGGAAGGTCGCTCACTTTTCCAATTCTTCACGGAAACTTTGCTGAAGAGCTTGGCTCCAATAAAATGGCCGATTGGGGTCATCGTCGGTAGAATCAAACAAAACACTGTCCTCCTCCTCCTCATCGTACATATCCTCCTCCGCTTCACCCGTCCTACCACACACAATCTTGAGAGCGGCGAGAAAGCGTTTGGAAATCCCGCCCTGTCGATGCGTGGAATCGTCAAATGTGTCGGATATAGACCTGCCGGGCCATGGATGCTTGCGCAGAAACTCGGAGGCATCGGTATAACCGGAAAGGAAGAACTGCATGCTCCCTATTTTATCTGGTAAAGGTTTACCCTTCTTGGCCGCATTGCGATCGAGCCAGTCGTAGAAGAATGCGGGACTGGACAACGAGACGAGTTGGGTTGGAGGTACGATGTTGAGTCCGAGACGAGTGTCCAGGAGTGAGGCAGCTGCTTCCGAGACATAACTCAAATTCGGAATCAAGCATGCCCGACCAAAGGGAATTGGTAGTATCCCTGCTAGCTGACGATGAATCCATTTTGTGGTCTAGACAGAGGTCAGAGCCAGACGTTTTACGCGTCAATCAGGTCAAGCACCTTTGGGTTCAATGCACCATAGGGTTCCTCGTCTTTGGGTTTGAAGACCGCAACGGTGTGGACCTTGCCGAATTCGTTCTTCGACCGAGCGAAGTAGGACCCTGAGGAGCCCTTCACAATCATTTTGGGTTGAATACCCTCATTGATGGCACCTGCGACAGTTGGGCGCGTTGCAGAAACGATGGACGCGAAGACTCACTTTTGACGCCGTCTACCAGTTGAGTGAATTCGGCCTGCGTCATCGGCGGTTTGTGGTCCAGCGTCTTTACAGGGTTCGGTTCGACAGGAGGAATTCCATCCCAAGGCTCAAACACGCTGCGATGTATCTGAATTTTGGATGGCCCAGCTGTTGCTTTCTTCTGCAGTTTAAGTCGGGAAGCAATAGCGACGGTCCATTTCTTGAAAGCAGTGTCGAGACTCCCGAGGTCGATGGAGCCCATCCTGGGCCTGTTCCTTGGGCGTCCACGGGAAGTTGTAGGCTCCTCGTCATCGTCGACGGGTTGGTAGCCTGAGCGGTCCATGGTATTGGCACGAGGCAACTCGATACAGCCTCCCTAGTAGCGTTGCTTGAATCTGAAGGCTCGATACAGCTTTGATACGCCTCTCTGAGCTCTAGTAAGTAGCAGCTAGTAGCGTTGCGTGAATGACAGTGAGGCAACAACCCCTTTTGGTTGATTACGCGAGCGCGTTTATCTGCGCCCATGATTTACTTTATTTCTGCCACAGTGCTTTGTACCCTTGAGGACACCACTTTGTACTCCTGTGGCGTTGCAGCTACAGTGGTTATCTATCAGTGCTCGTAGCCATGGCTCGACAGCACAGAACATGCAAATCATCGGTCACGCGTACATAATCTCGGAGGCTTGTATAAGACGACCAGAGCCTTGAGGGTGCTTGCTCAACATATACCCATGCGCATCCTCGCCCTCTGGTCTGGTCCTTCCAAGGCAGCCACCGAGACTCCTTCGCTGGAGGTGGCAGCCGAACCTGCAGCAGAAGTCAAGTCGGAGGAATGTCCTGACCCACCCGCGTCACCCAAGCCCTCCTCGAAAGCGCAAGAGCTGTCGAAAGACGTACCCGAGGAAGTGCCAGTCACACGGGGCCGTCGCATATCTCTCCGTGCTTTCTCGCCCACTCGCAAGCGTGAACACAAGCCTATCCTGTCCGAGGCTCAGGAGCACGAGAAGAAAGCTAGTGCTGCCAATGCTCTCGCAAAGCGTTTGGCGAAACCACTTTCGGCCAACTCGGAGAAGCGAGCTGAAGAGTCTGCCCTCATCGTGCGGACGCTCATCGTGGGTGCTCCGTCAGACGTCCATCCACCGAGGAAAGCTACCCAACCTGTGGCGAAACCGCAGATGAGCAAAGTCAAATCCGAGGTCAGCATTTATAGAGGGTCAAGCACTGGACGACTAAGGCATTTCCAGCTCATGAAGCCCACTGCGGCCAACCAACTCATTGCACAACTGCGTGTTCTACCGCCTTCAGATGATGAAACCACGAGCAGAGCTCCCAGTCCTCCAATTCACGCCGTATGTCTTGCGTATCCGGACGCAGAAGAACACGAGCTCCGTTTCGCCAAATTCAAGCCGCACGGCGCCGAGGAATCGAGCAAAGCTGTCGTCAGCGTTGCTTCTACCCCGCTGAACACGTTGATCGACACCTTTGCGGACATGCATATCGTTTCCTTGATAGGAGGACCAGACTTGGGACTGGGCCAGCCGGGAAATGGGAATGGCATCCTTGCTGGTGCTGTCCCCGACGGCAGAAACCATCATCAACGGTATCGAGCAGTTGACACCGCAGCTCATGGCGCTTGGTTATGCTACTGGTCGGGCAGTCCTTCCGGACCATACAGGTCAGTCCAACGGACATGGTTGCAGCTTGAGCTAATGTTGGGCCTAGGCGTGCACCCTCCGACCGATCGCTTGTCTGTCCTGACCTGTTCGTTATTTCCATCGACTTTAATTACCGCCCTGACTCATCTCCAACAGACTGGTGGGGACTTGAGCTTGTCCTCCCACCTTCGTCTTTGGTCTATCTTGAGAACGCGCACTCGATCCAAGGCACTCTATTGAATTTCTTGACCGCACTCTCCGTCTTGAACAATGGCGTCCGGGAAATTCTCCCCTTCATCCGCTACATGGCCCAGTTCATCGACTTTGAGTTTAGTACCATCAAGAAGCAGGATCGAGGAAAGGGCGTAGTATGTGCTGCGACATGGTTTGCCCATCTCCCTCGTCTATCATCATATTCTTGACGAATTTTAGGTTAATGCCGGCCGCTCTGGTACCCTCAGTTGAATTTCCGATGATCTGCAATAGCTGATACCTTCTTCAGGTTCCTCGGCCGTGGGACTTCTCGCCTGCTCCAGTTGCCCCAACCAATCCCGAATCAGGCACTAGCCCTGCTGCGCCTCCCACTGCTCCGGATTCGGTTGCCTCAACTCCACTGCCGGTGACATCACCTGTGCCCAAGTCGCTTCCCGTCGTCTCTCCCGTGACTCCTGTTCATAATGTGGTTTCGCCCGGGATTTCTCTCTCATGAACTATCATTATTCTTCCTCATACCCGTTCACGAACTTGTCACGACCACGCATACCCAGGGTTCATTTATACAATGGAAATTATACATACATTCAATGGTACATATGCAATGTCCTTCATTGTGTGGTGACGACGCCATCGGCCTCTGCAACAGATGAGAACAGTCCACATAATCGAGTGTCTGAGTCACCGATGGATTCGACAATGCTGTCGGGATCTGCTTGGAGGGAGTTGAGGCTACTGAGGTTCTTCTCGCTCAACTTGGCCGAAAATCCTGGAAACTCGTAAGGAAACTGGCCCGTTTATTCGCAACGAGTGGCAAGACCTTGCTGATTTTGAATCGGTGGCCGATCTCTCCGCCTGTAATTATTGAGCGAGATTGGAGCCGCGGAAGGAAAATAAGCACCGTCGTTGGCTACATTGTCCACGAATTTGTCGATTTCGTCCTGAGAAGCAGTAGACTTGAATGTGACGATGTAATCTGGAAGACGGTCGGACAGTGGGCTAGCAAGATAATCGACTCGTACTCTGGTCGGACATGGTGGATAAGAGCAAGCGAAGATCAATGTTGTCATCCATCACGCCGCCCGCCTCCGTCTTGTCTCATGGATGAGTCACTGACACAACTGAATGCTCTTGAGGACTTTCCCCGATTCATTACTACCATTATGCCAGCTACACGCTCCTCGACCCGCTCGGCAACGGCCACTCCTCTCAAGCGCAAGTTTGCAGAAGAAACGCCTGCCAATGACACCCCGAAGGGGTCAGAAGCAACGACCCCAACTCCGTCCAAATTGCCCAAGAAGGCCAAACGTCTGGCAACCGCAATGGCTACTCAAGATGACTTTATTCCTGCCGATGGACTCCTTACCTTCTCTTTCGAGGAGGCCAAGAAACATCTAATTCAAGCGGATGAAAGATTTGAGGATGTATTCAACCGCGTCGATTGCAAGCCATTTCAAGAGTTAGAGCAGCTCCATCCGTTCATGTGCTTTCTTTCTGTGTTCTTCATGTTTTGTTTAACGCTCGACCTCAGTGCATTGGCTAGTTCCAGTAAGTATTCAGCCTTGTCTGCGGGCTGCACCTGACTTGGTCGACTTCAGTTTTAGGCCAGCAGATCTTGGATGGCTGCCCGCTCTATCAGGCATCGTTTCATTCGTCTCTACGATGAAACGATACCAGAAAAGTGGTCTGATTACTCGTTCGTTTGAGCATCATGCATCACTGCTAGTGAATCTCATTTAAAACAGCGGGTCCTTCTTCCCCACCGCTGAGAATGTCGCGGAAACCGACATTCCAGAGCTTCGAAGTGCAGGCCTCAGCCAGCGAAAAGCCGAATACAGTATAGTCAGCTCTTCCATCTTCGTCCTCGTGGACTTATTCCTCTTAGTCCTGGATCTGGCTGCCAGATTCTCTGACGGTGAAGAATATGTTAGGGTTCTGCACGAGTATTGACTCGCAACCAGGTCGATTGTCGGCCAAGAAATTGATGGAAAGCACCGACGAAGAACTTGCTGAAATGCTGCTCGAAGTTAGAGGCGTCGGACGGGTGAGTCCTTCTTTGTTTGTTGTTTCTGCATCTGAGACGTCCGCAGTGGACTGGTGGGCCCATTCTCACATAGCTCCACTTTGCGCTGACGACCACCAGTTGATATGTTTGCCATTTTCCCTCAGACGTCCTGACATCCTCCCCGTTGGTAAGCCTTTGCGATGTAGTCGAGAAT